>CABFOS010144208.1:14592-27718 GCA_900660315.1 Diretmoides pauciradiatus
GGGTGAGTTTATCATTTGGGTCAGGCACTGCAAATGTTTAATAATAATAATAATACATTTTATTTAAAAGCGCCTTTCTGGAAACCCAAGGACACTGTACAAGAGAAATCAATACAATAAAACAGTAGAAGCAGTACAATAGAACATTACAATAAATAACAGCAACGAAAGAAAACAAAACAAAACAAAATGAAGAAACAGTTAAAATGGAGGGAAATAGAATTCAGAGGGAGAAGGCTAACTTGAAGAGTTGAAGACCTATAGTGTATAGGGTGAACTTGTATTGGGCCAGGGCACTTTTATTTTGAAAATGAAGTTGCTGTCATGTTAACTACATGCTGTGCACCAATGCACCAATGATGCACCAAATGCACCAATGATGATTGTTCAAATATGAATCTGTGATGAATCATGTGATCAACTGATTTCCTTCATGGAGGTTTCTCTTGACAACTACAGTACAAACTACAAAGGAAAATGTGAAGCTGAATGATCAAGAATTAAGAATTTACAACAATTGTGTTGTATTCAATAGTGTTTGACGAATCTGAGGAGCTTCGAAGTCAAGACGTTCACATTACCATATGCACTTACGAAATCAGCTTGCTGATTTGGCACCTTGAAAGGCTTTATACAAATCTATGTGCTGTGTGCCTGAGGGAAGCTCACATTCCTCACAGTGACATGTTGCAACGGAGCCTTCAGTCTATTTGCTGCCTTCAGGGAGTCTAGCGCTGAAAGACAGCACATCTTCATTCAACATGTCTTTCTCTCTAAGGGTCAACGCTCACCCCAAAACATCAGACCATACTTGTTCTTTGCAGGAAGGAGAAGCCTGTTTTTAGATACCTCGGGACTGACTGCACTATTGACCAGCTTGGAAGTACTACTCCCAATGAGCCCAAAATTCAAGTCAAGCCTAAAACAAAACAAAAAACCTGTGGAACAACCTCTTCTGGAACAAAGCTTTTGAAAGTTAAGAGATGATTAATCCACGATAATGGATAGAACAGGCAGCAACCCATCATAACATTTGACCTACACTCTACAAACATCCTGAAGTGAAGCTCAGCAGCCATAAGCCAGCAGCCATCAACTACTTCTACTGAATAGAACTTGTCAATTTCTAGTTAAGTGTTTGATATTATATTATTGTTTACATTTAGTAATATCATTTTAGTAATTTCCAGGTCTTTTCATCTCATCTGAGACAACACCCCAAAAACAGCATTTTGCCAGGGACTTTAAGGACATATTGCCAGTAAACCATATTATATATGGTTATGATTATATATTCAATTACATACACTTTATCTGTGCAGTAAGTGGCACAATTTATTGAGGCAACCTCTTCTACAATGCAACAAGGCCTATGCATCTATGAAATCCTCCCGTGAAGTCTTTGTTTCTGCGGTTAGTAAGCCAGACACAGGGGTGCCTCAGATCAGAGTGCCTTTAGAGGCTCGTTTTTCAGCTGTCACCTTCCAGTGCTCCTAAAGATTAGCCCCAACAAGCCACACTGTCCAGAGCTATCAGGCCCACACAGAACACCGAGGTAAAACACAGTCTGTCTCTAGAAAACAACAGCTCATAACTCAAAGATATTGGTGTCATTGTCAATAAAATCACATATAAAGAAGATTGGGCTCAAATGAATGTGCTCCCAGGAGAAATATATTGTCAGGTGAAGCTTGGTGCAGCTAGACCTCAGGAATGTGCTGGTACTGTTCCTCCTCACCCATCCCCCTGGCCCTTCTATTGTGAGGGGTAGGAATGCTTTTCACAGAGTCACAGCCCTTTCACAGTGAGGGATGTTGGGTGTTGCCCCTTTTTCATTTAAGGCTGAAAGGACGCAATATACTTGCAGCTATAGAACAGAGCTGCAAAATTGCTTGCTAAAAAATAGACAAGAGTCGATGTCTGTTTTGAGGAATGGGTTTTTGCCAGGAAAGAAAAAATTGCACTTAAGCAGTCATGGCAATGCAGTTAACAGTTGAATTATTACAATATATTTCCATGTGGATTTGAATCATTCTAAGGATGAATGGTGCTGAGAGGTAGAACATTCAGCCATGTGACTAATTACAAGGAGCAAAATTACTTTTTAGGAATCCTAGCAAATTATCTCTCAAATATAGCTGTGAGATTGAGAATGGGTTGAGAGGGGTTCTGAAATGCATCAGAAATGCTCCAGCATAATGAAGAATGTCGTATCCTCTAGAGGATGAGACAATCTCCAGCAAATTACAGTGCAGAAACTCATCAAATACTTTGAATGACCATGACTGCCTTGGAAATATATAAAGGGCCCTGCAGCATGAATATTAGATATAATTCCCTTGTTTCATATTTGGAATTTTACCATCTTTGGAATCTTCTTTCAAATGAAGGTGGTAATATATACGTGATCTAAAAATGTGTTGTTTTAGGAACACTACCGTCACATTCATTTATATTTCAGTGTTCACTATTAGTCCTTTTGTCAAGTCTTGGCAATAAAACCACGCTGCATTGCAGGGTGTGGCTGCTCTTTATTGCTGAAAAGGGGGGTGGTCTAGCTCAGGTGCCGGTATCCCATTGGTCCCTGCAGTCCTCTAAAATACCAATACCTGAATCAGGTAGAGAAAAAAGTCAGAGGGAACAAGGATAGCGCCTTGTCAGTTGTGCCTTCAGCACCTCATGAAGACTTTTAATGCTTTGAACATTGCCATTGTATGATTTTCAATCCTGCATTTGCGTAGTCATTGGGGAATTAAAAAGCAAAAAGGTGAGTGGTGCATTTGAAGCAAGGTAAGATATTCACCCGCACACAGAAGAAGGATATTCAATTTGAATCTAGTAAATGCTTCAGACAACAGGTGTGTCTATATTTAAAGCTATAGCATGAACACCAGTCTGTTACAAATATTCTATTAACAGGATTGGGAAGAATCATGCTGCTAATTTATAAAATTTAGATCAAGACCCGCAGAAGTTTTTGTGCGGAGGAGGGTGGGGGCTGTGTTAAGTTGTGTGCAAGTCTGTGCACGTGTGTGAGAGGGAACGGTATCAGTATCAAAAGCTTCTGTGCAGGTGTTGGGAGCAAGCGACGGGCTAGTTTTCCTCAGGAGGGGGACTGTGAGGCAGACAGATAGTGAGGTTGGCCATGGTGGCGGTGCTCATGGACGGGCTGTGGTGGGGGTTGCATCAGTAATGAAGAAACAGTCTCAGGCCTGTGATAATGTGCCAGGTCCCAGGATTTCAACAGCAGCTCGAAGCCCTGGAGCGACAGAGCGGGACAGGCCTGGTCTCGCTCGGGCTCAGATTCAACCTCAAACTCAAGTATAGGGAGAGGCCAGGTTCCAGTTCCTGCTCCACTCCTAGCCGCCCCCTCACCCTCCAAGGCTTCCTCATAAATCACACAGTCCCACGCACCCGCTCTACAACAGGTGCCAGGGTCGGACTGGACTCCCTTCTGGAGCTTAACACTGAAAGTAAAGCTTAAGGCCTTTCATAATGTAAATTAAGTGCAGTCAGTGTTCCTGCAGAAAACACACAGGAGCTTATTTCGGTGTGCCGCTGTGGGACAAATGGGATGCATATCAAACACTGGAGTTGAACAAAGCTGTAAACATTTTCTACATTATCTATTTGTTTCTTATATTTCAGACAATTTTTGCCGTCTCGTCTGCAAGAACATCCCATGTGTTCTATCCTTCATTCCACCGGAGTCTGTATCTGTACTCAACCAGATTTCAGTGGTGTGAAGTGTAAGAGACATGGGGATATAGCATCATAATCTTAACAGTGAGAACATCAGAAGTCATCCAAGTGAGAAGTCAAAGCAGTAATGTGATTTGCTCCTACCATGAACCACACCCAATTTAATGGAAACTTATTTGAACAGGTTTACCACAGGTTCCTACTGTATATGTGATATGTATTTATATGTATATATTATTGTACTAAGCAACTCCGTGAAATGAATAAATCTTGTGACCTTGTACTCTGTGTCCCATTTTTCTTCTAAATGCAATATTCACTCACTACATAGAGCCATTACACCACCCACGCCCCATACTGTGGTTCTTAACCCTCGTAGCATGATTTTTTTTCATTAACCAACATGCAGAATTTGAGATTCAGCCCACACAAGCAACCTTTCAGTTCAGCCAATGAAGTTTATTATCAATTTAAAGCATGCCCTCACTCTAACCCACACCATAACATCATTAAATATATTTCTCCCTGCTCAAGAGATGCAGCTCAGCTATTCCCAGCACATTTATCTCCAGCAGAACACATCAAAAGTCAAATTCCAACATAATCATCTCATGTCTGCTACTATGAGTACCTTACTGCTGCATATCTCCATTTTGCTGCAATTCCATTTTCATGTGCATTGAACACAATTTGTAATTTGAGTGATAAAAGTTCCATACATTGTCTTTGTTGCCCAGTGTTTTATGACCAGTCTGCATAAAGCTTTTGAGCTCAACAGAATTTGGAATAAATCAGTGTTGCATCTAGAGGTTTGTGAGTGTAGGGGGTCTGTTTTGTTTTTTGTTTTCCCTCCAATCAATTATCCTTTAGAGACTCTTTTAAATGTGAAACAATAATACCAAAGAGCAACGGAACATATTTTTGGCCCAAGGCTATGCTTGTTATAAACTCTATAACTATAAACATAAATGATCCCTCTAGATGGATCCCCCCCCCACCCACCATGGCCTCAAAAAGCATCTGAGTAACTAAATAATGACAGTTTTCATGTGTGCTGCTATTGAAGAGGCGGCAGTGCTACACTTTCAGGAGCACTGTGCCACAAATTATTGAGCAGCTCATCCACATTCATCTTGCAGTCTTGTATAAAAGGGTTTAACATAGATGGACATCAAACAACAACCTCCATACAGTACACACATTGATATAGTACATGATGACATGATGATACCCACATAACTGAAAGTTGGAGGTGAAGAAATTGTAGTTGTAATATGTAAACTCTGTTATCTTGTGGCACTAAGCAGTAAATAAAACCAATATGCTAAACTTCCAATTACATGAATTCCTTTTGTATGGTGATTGGCTGTTGCAAAGAATGTCAGCAAACAGTTCTATTGTTTAAAACTAAACAAATTCTGAATCATTTGAAAATAAACGGCCAAGATCGTGTGCAGCAACCACTTGAGTAGATACCACTGCAGCTGAGATGAAAGGCTGGGGACTTTTGCCCTTCCTCTTCTTCGTTCTCCTGAGTTCAGGCCAAGGAGATGACACAGGTGAGAGCAGCGGCAGTGGTGCTGTATGGGGGGGGGAGTTAGGACGATTCCAAGGGCCCTTGACTGACGAGGCCCCGAAAAAAAATATTAGAACTTTGACTTTTGACTGTAAAATATTGCTTTTAGACATTTCTTGTAGATGGTATCAGTCTTGCATCAAATAGTGAATTCTACACTGTATGCAGAAATATATTCAGGTTCTCAAGTTCAAGCTTCATAGGGGCCCATTGTCATATCTTTTCGTGGGGCCCAGAATTCCTGGCGGCGCCCCTGAGCAGCGGTTCCCCCAGCAGCTAGCATTACAGCATCGGCAAGCATGCTAATAGCAACTAAACTGGAAAACAGTCTGAATTTGCTGGTTGCCATGTTCCCTGTTGTGAAATGTTGGTTGTTTAGTTCCTATTTTTACAGCTGAAGAGGGTAATATGACAGTTTCACACCACACAAGCAGCACTTGCTAATTGAGAGCACAGTCATGCTGGAGCACTGTTGTGTAGCACTAAGCCTCATTAACTGGAATACCTGCAGTGATATGGTCCTTTACAGAGTATATGTCCTTGTATGTAAAGTATATGTCCTGATAGTAAACAGAAGGTGTCGTCATTTGAATAGCAGTTCATCTATAGGGCAACTGGCTACACATCTGTTCTCCGTACAAAGACCTGGGTTGGAATGCTAATTGTATCACTGTCTGTTCTGGCCCTTCAGTGGCAGAAGACATTGGTGTCCATCAGTTGGAGCGTCTGGTGGAGCTGCTGACATCTGCGGAGTGCGAGGACCTCCTACTGGTACTCTCTCACCCGGAGGAGAACATCTTCCAGCACCTGGAGCGCCTGTCACCGGACAACAACCAGCTAGACCTCAAGCCTCGAGTCAGGAGAGACGCCTCTTCTGCTGCTGGTAAACACTCGCCTTCATCTGAAATACATCTCACCTTAGATCTTCACTGTAGCCCTCAGAAATCATAAATGTCTATTTCTGTCTGCATTAGCCCAAGGATTTACAATTAAGTATTGAAAAAAAGCAAGAGACCAGAATATTCTGTTCAGTGTTGAAAACAACAAGCGTGCTGTGGTGTGTAAGGAGTCAGAAATAACATTGAATTGCTCACGAGAGCCCACCAAAGAGTACGACCTGTCTGTTTCCCCCACGTCCGGCTCAGCTTGGGGAGTTTGTGGCAGTGAGCTGACTGTCAGAGACCTGTCTGTCTGTGTGAGGGCCATCTGTTTTGTGTTTACTAGATAGCGAGGCTCAATGTCGGACAGCACTGATGGACTGGCTGCTGAGGTACGGGGAGCACATCTACTACGACAGGCTTTCTCGTGCCTTGCAGCATGTCGGCAGAACAGACATCGCCATTGGTGAGAAACAGAGAGAGAGAGAGAGAGAGAGCACTTGTGATACTGTATTTCTGTAACAGTAAACATTTTTTTCTTTACTGTTTAGTGTGGTGCTGTTAATTTAATGGGTTTCAAATTGAACTGGTTTATTTGCTATGTACAGTCTTGCTGATAGCAGCAAGTCTCAGACATTACAACAAGAGTATGAATAGAGTCCCTCGACAAAGTGAAATTGGAGCAAAGCCCTCATTTGGGGTATACCATAGTTTATTTTAAAATTTGGTTTATTTAAATCAGAAAGGCCTCTCCAAGACTTGAACAACATTGTGTAATTGCTTCATTATTTTGAGATTCATTTTAATTGGAACTTCAAAAGTGCCATATTTTGCACACTGCCAGTCTCTGGCATGTGTTGCGGTCCAGCGTGCATGAAACTCCACAGCCAAGTGTTGTTGGATAGAAGGAGGTGTAAATGATCTGACAGAGGACTCAGTGGAGCTGACACCAGCCTCAGAACAAACCATCTGCTACTGTCATCAGCAGCGTTGGAGTAAGAAAAGAGAAGATGGGGATGGGCAGGGATGAGTTAGAAGACACGGAGGGGGGTGGGGGGGTGGAACCAACTCAGTAGTGCCAACTCTACAAAAGCTATTTACGCTACGATGAAAACAGGTGTGTGCATGCAGAATTATAGCAATTATTGTACACTTGATTGTAGCTCTGAACAGATCTACTCTCACAGAACGACTCGACAGGTTTGTTTTGTTTTATTTGGAATTGAAGGACGTGCACTGCTGCTGGAACTAACTATGCACAGTGCAGATCTTCAGCAAGAAAACAACATTTATATTCAAATTCACAACCATTCACAGCACTGTTGGCACATCAACTGATGGAGAACACTTGTAATAGCTCTAATGCTGTGTTTTCACAGAGGTGGGGAAGAACATCAACCAGGACAAAACCCTGAATCTGAAACGCTATGTGGAAGACTACCACAAATATGTCAGCTCTTTAAAGTTCCCATCAGTCCAACCAGACACAGAGAACATCCACCGTGGAGACCAGCAGATCCTGAGAAGAAAAGGTATGATCATTTTGTAGTGCACTATCCCAACACTTTCAGCAGCCACCTCTGACGCTGTATGCTATAGACAAGATAGTACTGGAGATGGAGAACCATATATTGATGCTTGTGGCCTTGTCTAACTTGAAGGGCCCAAATATCTTTCATCAGAATACATGTTCTATTGATGTCAACAGTAGATATTTGGGTTATCCGTCTAGGGACTGTCAGAATGACAAATGATATAATGTTTCACTGTACCCTACATCTATTAAGTGTTTAGATGAGATGCCAGATTAGATTTGATGGCCGTGGGCATTCTTCCAACTCATTACTTCTCAACATCAACACCCTCACTATACCAGGACTATTTGTTCCCAGGACACTCGCAAATTCAAAAATGTAATTATCACCTGTCAATTTGTTTTACTATGTTCTCCCAGGCGCTTGATTCAAGTTAAAACTTAAAGGTTAGAAAGAGAGACAGAAACAGGTGGCTCCTGTGATAATAATGCTTCCACAGTGCTGTGAGATGGTAGTGACCTGTCCTGTTTGTGTGTGTATGCGTACATGTGCGTGCCTGTGTGTGTGTGTGTGTGTTAGCAAGGGATCTGACATGTCATGACCTCGATCTGATTGTGGAGCGGGCTCCCGTCCCTCCCTACGAGATGCCAGATGTACTGCGGCCGCTGCTCTGGGGCTTCCTGCTGGGCTTCGGAGGAACCTTCGTGGTGGGCATCTCTATCTTCCTCTTCATCATCCACCTCTCCCGTAGGGACCTCTCCCGTGTCAAGTTCTCTACTGTAGCTAGCCATACAAATAAAAGGAGGAATTATTGATATACTTGAACATTTAATACATGTACAACAGGCATACATGAATAAAGTTAAATACATCTCTTTTTGAGGTTTCTTGATTTGTCTGTAATGACCAGCAGAGCCAAAACAACCGGTCAGTATCGATTCTGAGGATCAGGATCTGATTATGACTAAATATGACAAGAATAATGCAGTTTCAGATATAGTCATTATCCATGCTGTGTTTTATTAGAGTGGTAAGCATTAGTGCCTTGCCAGTGGGTAGTTGACTAGCGGTGTGACAGATGCACTGGAACCCAGCCCTCACACCAAAGGTTGTTCCGGTGTTTCTGTGATAGTGTCAGTGCCTTTCCATTTCCCCTCCAAGTGACGGCAACGTGCCCGTCTGGCGTTGAGGAACAACTAATTATCCAGCCTGGCGCCTGCTTCCCCGGAGCCTGCCGATACCTCCACAGGCAATCCAAAAAGACTAATAACAATGACAACGCTAGCAGACAATGGAACATTCGTGGTTGCGGTGGCAGCTTCTGGTGGGTGTCAGCATCCAGATAGAAAACACAGAGCGATATTTCTGAAGGTGTGAAGTAGCCAGGATTGTTAGCAAGCTGAAATAACACGATATGTGAAACGCTGCGGAGAAGAAACTCACCGGGTCCAGAAACTGGCACCAGAAACAACAGAGAATAAAACATTTCCACATTAGAAGGTTCAAGTTAAGTTTGTTGGCACGTGCAAGCTTTAATTACGAATGAAACTGCGGTGTTAGATTTTGCTCACAACAAGGTAATTTTAACATACACTGCTGAGACAAACACAAGAGAGAAAGTATCATCAAGGCACTGGAATATTTTCTGTCTTGTTCCCTTTTGTGCCCTATCCGTACTTTCTTCTTCTTAAGTGAACTAATTACTTCATTACACAAATCTGGCCTAATATGCTTCAGGAGGTAGACAGCTTGGATTAACAGTGGCACTTAGCAGCAATTACAGACAATTAGTTCATAAATCAACATTCAAATAAATTATAGCACAGAGCAAGGAGAGCTGTACATGCAACACTCTAAAAGGCCAAGAGGGCATGGATGTAATGAAAAGACGTACTACCCTAACTGAACTAACACCAGATGCTGTGCTCATGTAGTTCATCTCCATAATAGGATTCTAGAGATGAATTTGAATAATCAAATGTAAATATATAACAATCGATTTTGAAAAACAAACTCACCAACATTTTGAGGTTCGGCATCTGAAGTAAAACCCAGTGAATAACAAATAGTAGTGACATTTTGTTTGTGTTTCACCTTCATCGCAACACTTCCCAGGTGGCAAAGTAGAACTCTTCATGACAAAACTTCTCTGCTTCAGTTTTCCCCTGCTGGCTGTTAGGATCCTGCAGGTGCTGACTATGACAGGTTCACCTGCTGTGGGCTCACCTGTGTTTCTGTAACCAGTGGAGAGGAAAGCCAGAGTACTGTATGCCTGAATGACTCACAGAAACAACATGCCACACGGGGCCTGCATCATAGCAGTGGCACTCCATAGTATAGCCAAGGCCCCACCAGGAAGCTGATCTTTGGCGGAGGAAAACAACTGTGCAATGCAAAATATCTTGTCCGAGCTTGCTGTGGCACACTAACTTCAGAGATATATGTTGCACAATTTCACGTTCCACAAAGGTGGAGCTTGATCACGTGTCCGTCTGGCATCTGGTGCCTTTAGATGCATTTTTCATTTACACAAGTCTGAGCACCAGAATAGGCCAACCTTCATCTCTAGCCATTCTCATGCAAAGGGGTGAAGCAATCGCAGACGTCATGGATGAATAGAAAAGAATCTGACACGAAATTGACATTTACAGCGAAGGCGCAGCCAACGGTTGAGGTGGCGCTTTCCAGGCACAGCCATTCTCATGTAAAATACGGGGCTTCTTTCTTTTTATTCTCATGGAGTCTTTTGGTTATCTATTAGTTTGGGGGAGCAGCAGCTTATCAAACTGGATTCTCCGAGGAGAGCACATCTGTCTCTTGTCATTGGCTCAGCTCAGCATAAGGAGTCAAGTGTTTGTCTGGATGAAAATGTAGATGGACGGGATGTGATGCGTGCCAAGGGGACGCTCAGACAGAGGCGCTGCTGTGTCCTTGATGTGCTGAGGCTGAGCGTTCGCACCAGGGCCTCTGGGGTGTGCTTAGTGTCACTAAAGGCTTTAACTTCCCTCCCCCCCCCATTTGCATCTTCATTCATCTGCGGGGCCACTGAGGTGCTGCAGTCCCCTGCTCAACTGTCATTCTCTTTGCTCAATATGGATCACAGGAAACAAGATCACAAGACTATTAAAGTCATACTTTTTTAATCGCCTCAGCTCCAGCTTTCACAACTTTGTCTTTCATGATTTCCTTGGGGGAATCTGAGACTTCTTCAAAGTTTTATTGCTGAGCAGACAAGAGCAGCTCCGCGGGTTGACAGATAAAGTCACAGTGCCATCCTGTGGTTCTGAGAAGTCATTACAGTAGACAGAGGCAGTAACAAAATACTCTACCTATTGTTTTAGAATAGGGTTTTTTAATAATCTTTTTTTATATCTTAAAAGTATTATTTTTAAGTAATATTTGTACAGCTATAATTTACAGTAAAGTACAGTTAATCTGGATTTAACCTGTCACTATCATATAGACAAATAGTAGCTTTTCTCTTATGGTAAAAATAGATAAGTAAATAATAAATTAAATGAATGAATGAAATAATGAAGAAGTAATGGTGGAATACGCACAAAAACATGATGATTTCTACTTTAAAGTACTTTTGTGGGCTACTTTTATACTTGTACTGGAGTAATTTACTCAAATATTCTCACTTCAAACAGTAAAATGTAGGGAACATAATAAAATAAAGTTTCTACCTCTTGAAGCAGCTGTGGAGAAGCAGTTACATCGTGAAGCTTTGCAGTTGCAGCCAATTAAAATGCAAAGAGGGCTGGGGTAGATCTTCATGTGGAGCAGTCAGTGTAGTTAAACAGCTGTTTTCAGAAAGCAGGCACACTGTATCATTAGCCAGTACTACTGTCTCAGTAATGAGAAAATGCCTCATAACTTGAACATGTTAAATGGCTGAAACTGTGTGTGTAATGTCTTGTGTACAGGCTAATGTGCAATAAAGGAAACAGTCATTCCGATGCATATCTGTCTTTATATATGGATAATTGAGTTCAGTTCAAATTACAAAAATAAAATAACCACATCACACATCAATCTTAGAATATTAGAATTACCTAGATTCAATGCAATAATCACATCAAACAGATCAAATCATCAAGGTTTAGGTCAATTTCTATTGCAAGGTATAGATATTTTGAAATTTAAAACAATTTGTTCATTATTGTTGGGATATCTTCAATGTTAACTTCTAACAGACTTATTAATATCACATTCACAATGACTGCTGCCCCGTAGTTTGATATCAGGTAGGTAAAGCTGAAAACTGCCATCAGTAATTACAGTAATGTTTCTTGTCATCATTCGCCAAGATGAGTTCTAAAGTGTTTTCGATAGAAAGGCAGGTAAATAAAAGTGCCCTTTCTTTCTCATGAAGTAAATCTACCAAAATCTACCCTACACAATGGTAGGGTAGTGACAATGACATTATATATCTTGTGTTACAGCTGATGGATGAGTCAATCAAATGAATTAGAAATTATCACATTTTAAGAAAAGACTAACTGATAGATCTTCAACTTTCAGAATCAGTCATGATCTGCAAATAGGCATCAATAACAGTGGATATACACTGAATACCTGTAGCATAGTAACACACTGTACATCTAAATGAATCAAACATATTTCATGCTCAAACCCTGTAATCACATATTTGCGCCCTCTGATTTTCAATGGAATCCAATGGTTAATTTTAATGTTTTTCTCATCCACAAAATGTAATTAATCCCCAACAGCTGTTAAATTCCCCTGATGAGAGAGAGGTGCAAACAAAAAAGAGTGTTGGGCTTTGGTTAATAGCTACCTGGCCTGTCTGTTTATTGAGATAAAAGCAGGGGTTTCCTCTTCTGACAGGTGTAGCTGAGATAAGCAGGGCTGCTCATGGGACACGAGACAAGGACAAAGCAACCCACAACCAAACTCGTTTCAATCACATTTCCAGTTAACCCCACTGGATTTCCAATCCCAGGGGGTCAGTTTTGACCTGTCAAAAGGTAAACTATCTCTGTTATGGTACAGCTGGTCTGGAGTAACAGACGAGTTAAGATTTACATTTCAATAAAAAATGCAGTGAAATAAAGCAACATTACTTAGTCCCAATGTTACTTATTAAGACATGTGACTACACTACAGGTACAGAATGAATGAAGTTACTTAACAACACCCTGTTGCAACACCAAACAATATAGAAGAAGAAATGGATTTTTCTTGTTATTTATAACATGTTTATTATATTATTGTATAATGAAGTACAGATTTTTATTTAAAGTGGGTTGTATCAGTCAGTGGAAAGAGTGGCACTCATGGTTCAGTTTATTAGTATTGCATATGTTTTGGGATTAAGGACAACACTTGTTTTTTATGGAAATTGTATGAAGGGAGAACTTTTATATACAGCTGATTGTGTGTGTGTGTGTGTGTGTGTGTGTGTGTGG
>CABFOS010144217.1:0-15036 GCA_900660315.1 Diretmoides pauciradiatus
TGTTCTTTGATGGACTTTCTTTGTGTTAGGAAACCCATATCTTTACATCAGCTGCATCAGAATTGTATTGGTCGTAACTACTTGTGTGTGTGTGCGTGCGCGTGTGTGTGTGTGTGTGTGTGTGTGCGTGCGCGTGTGTGATAAGCGCTTGCTTCGTTAATCTAAATGACTGTTTCACTGGCTGGATTGCCTTCTCATATAATGCAGCCTGATTTATTCCCTTTCCTCATAATCAAGTATTTGTTTATGGTTAAAACATAAAAACAATCAGGATTATAATGCGTGATGGATAGCGTCGCATGCTGCCATTTATTTGGCCATAAAGACTTGGTGGAAAGTCATCTAAAGCAGCAGTGTGCTCCGGATGCCAGGAAGGTCAGGGACACAGGGGGAGAAACATGCAGGGGGAGATGACAGCTGATTTGTTTGGTAGCTTTGAATAGCTGATGAACCCGTCAAGCCCGGAATCCTGTTAAAATTTTAATAAACATGGCGGAGGCCTATTGACTCGGAGTGAAATATACGGGCTGTTCTCGGTGCTGGCCGGCCCAGAATGGAGCAATCATGTTTGACAATGTGCAGTGCAAACCTTTCAATCAGAGTAAAGTCTTATTTTGCTGAATATTAAATACAGGCTCCATTCTGCATGTGTCAAGTAAATTTATAAAGCTACGAAATATTATTGCCTCCAATTGAATAGCAACTCTCATCTCCATAAATATGTTTAAATAATATGCATCTCGGTACAATAAACCTATAGGCACTAAGAGAGACGTATGTGTGTTTGCATCTGCATGAGTCTGCGTGTCACATTATGCATAAACCCATGTGTGACTACAACCTCAAATATTACTTCTTTTGTATACTATCTTGATATTCTCTATAAAGACAAGTTATTAATTTACTTCACACTAAAGGCAAATTGGACATGACTGTCAGTGGCAAAATCACAATAAGCCAACTTTAAAACTGCACTTCTTCTCCCTGCGTTGTTTTTCTCTGGATCCACGCTTGTCTGTCGCAAACTGACAGCCCTCATCTCTTCATTTGCCGTCTACCTCTTCAAAACATCATGTAAATATGTCTTTGAGGACTTCTATTTTTATTTACTGCATTCACCAACATAAAGGCGTTGTCACATATAGCTAAGAAGACAAGTCAATCAGAGGAGAACAGAAAGAATGCTTTGATTGATGACGTGAAGCAAACACAAAACAGGGGGGAAAGACTTGAGATTTGTGGAGTGGTATGATGATTTATTTGCTTAGCTGCCATGGCAAATCAATGTTAAAACAAAGATAAACAAACATAATTTCCGGCTTCGTAGCCCTTTGGCAAATAGTACAGTACTGTCATGGTTTAGTCTGCTTGTCAGTGTACATAATAATAGGATAATAGCTGGGTAAGGGTAGCATGGTTGATCCATGGTATCTGCAGTGTCCATTACTGTCAAAGTGCCCCTGATTGCCCGTCGTCCATCTTTGTCCAAAGTTAACATTTGCCACAGTAGTTATGCGATGCAACGGGTAGCTCCTTGGATCTGTTTTGTGCATGATTATAGTTATCTGTCCTTGTAAAAATAAACCATAAACATACTTATACACAACTTCCTCACTTTCAAAGACTACCTGCTTGTTTTTTTTTACATTTTGGACCATGTTTCTTTAAAAAAGAAGAGCACACAGTGTCCTAATACCTACATCACCTTGCTTTACCTCCAAGCTGCCCCCTTAAGAATAAGTGCGGCAGCCACTTCATGCATTAGCATACATGCATGCATATATTTAATCCCCCACCAATACCCAGACACATATGTTAACACACACACTTCCACACACGTGCAGACATATGTGTGTAAACAGCTCGAGACAGACCCAAACACAGACAGTTAACCCACACATACTGCACTCCCCCCCCCGCTCCATATGCCCCAGACACAATATTCCAAGTAGCCTTCAAAATGCAATGTTTGGGTCAAGCCGACTTGCACTTCTAAGTAATTTATAATATGCTTTACTCCAAGGTATTGCACAATCTCATTATCATTAGATTTTTGCATATTTAACAACAGTTTTTAATTAGAAGGTATTTTATTATTCATGCACATAATTTGAGGCGAGCTCAGGCTGCATCATTTTCATGATGAAGACAGAAAGAGATGAGGTGGGGAGAAAACGTATGCACTTTTTTTCTGAAATGGAAAATTTTGGTTTATACTCTTTTGCTGGCAAGTGATTCCACACACTATACTGGTAATGGCTCTTTTAATTTAGCTAATAGCTATCATGTTGTGTACCTTTATGCATTTGCTAAATTCTTAGCTCTGGGAGTTGTCTCCCGACGCTGGAGCTGTAAGTAGTTTGGTATGCTTTGGCTCTTAACGTAGGGAGCATTTGCTGCGGCTATGCTCCTTGATGTATTATTAAAATTGGAAATGGACTCCAGGGACAGCATCTAGTTATGTGCTTTCATTTGCCGAATAAACCAAGCGTTGTTTTCATCTTTGCTCATGATTGTTAATGGCGCCGCTGATGAGAGGGGTGTGTGTGTGTGTGTTTTCTCCCACTCCCTTTATCAGTGCAGGCCTGTTATTATGCAGGCCAAATAGCCAAGCTGCTGATTTTGTTTTAGGTTTTCAATTAGTCATTTGACTGAGCACATCTGTTACTGGCAGAAGCCCAGAGTATGGACGAGTTGCTGTCACCTGCTCAGGGCCAACGGAGCGCAGAAGCAGCAGGGCTATCGAGGGCCATCGGTGGCCACAACTACTCTAGTCCTCCTCAGGGGTGTGTCCTGGGTCCCTGCACATTTTACAGCCAAGTCTACAGAGGAAAGACGCATCCAGAGACACCCACAGCCTGTCTCTCCTCCTCTTCTTCTGCTCTGTTAAAGCCCCGGCCTGTGGAGACTCTAGTGTTTAAATCCCCCCTCTCCAACTGTAACTAATATAACCACCGCTGTAACATTGGTCTGAGGTTTCGAGACCACATTCACAACCCAACTCAAAGCAGATGATCATGCATGTATATGTACATATATATTGTGTTTGTTTTTGACTGTGTTCTAATGATTTATGTATAGCGGTCTGCTTATTTTTTCTCTCTCCCCGTGAGTATTAAAATTGATGAATATACAATGTGCCTTTCTTTGAAGGGCTGTGAGTGCAGAGCTGTTTAAATGTGGACCAACGCAAATAAACAGCCTACTTCCTGAGCCGTCCCTGCATCAAGCGAAAGGAGATGTGCTATTTCATTCTCTTCCTCCTCTTGCACACAGAGGTGTGCACACACATCTATCTGGCATATTATACAGGAGCAGCTCCTTCCCTCTGCCTCAATAAACATGGTTAACTTCAATACCCCTCTAATATCAAGTCAGAATAATAGTTAGGTGTGTCGAAAGCATCATTACGAAGCTATATATTTACAGTATATAGTGTATTGACTGTAGATAATGTGGTTGATAATTCAAGCTCAGGATTATCATTTCATATTGTGCCATTAATATTTGCACTTTGGTAATTAGAAGCATAGGAATAAAAGGCCTATTCATTTCTCCTCAGTGTAATGTGCCTCTGTGAAACAACAGCAGGGTGAGATTTACTCTGTTGCGCAGAACAAAAGCACTACGTCACTTCAAAAGTCAGCAAAGCTCTATTTCATTATGGTCAGCGATTTCCTGAAGGGCCGAGGCTGTCCAATACCTCAATCGCATTAAGTCCCAGCCCGTTCTGGGAAGCAAGACAGTAGTCAAGCCCTGATAGAGCTGCAGCCAATCTTTGATTGTCAGAGTTCAGGGAGGGTTCAGTCAGTAGCACCGTCGTCTCTGCCTGATCCAAGGGGGACTCCCGGGGGGCTTTAATAAAACATTTTGCTCATTGTGGAAAGTAATGACCAACAATGTAAACTTGTGACTCGACAACAGATGTTGGCATGCTTAGTGGAAACAAGGTGCTGTAAAATTAATTTCATTTGAATTATTTACTGCATGCATTACGTGCTTGAGGAAATAGACAGGGGGGAGGGATGATTGGTGGGCAACAACAACAGAAATGTATTCAATTAAAGCTGCAGTAGAGGGATAGAGGGTGGGGGGGAGGAAAAGAGAGTGATCAAATGCGTTCTCCCTCGAAAATCAAATGGGAATCATACCAACGCTGACATCGCCCTGTGATTTATATTTAATAGGGTTTATTATTTAATATTGTCACTTCAAAGGTTGCGCCAGGAAAACTTGCTGGAGATGTTTTCCAAATTGAATTAAGCCAAATTAATATCTGCAGAACAAGTATGGGGGCACTGTTGTTTTCTTCCAAATGACTGGAGAGAGAAAAAAAAAGTTTTGTCAAATGAAATCAAACTGTAATGAGTCTTAACAGGAGTACACTCTCTAGCAGCACAAGCTTCGCCTGAACACAAGTAAGTGCGCATGGTTAGACAAACAGAGTCAGTCAGTCAGAGAGAGAGAGAGAGAGAGAGAGAGAGGGAGAGAGAGAGAGAGAGAAAAAGAGAGAGAGACAGAGTCCTCATTGAGGGTAATCAGCTATGCAGAGCGCACAGAGAGTTAAAGACAGATGACTAATGAGATATGGAGTGGAACAAAACTTTCCCTGAGCCTCTGTCAGTGGGAACAGATGCACAATGGTTGGGAGTGGTGAGCACATGACTGCTATACACACAACAAAGGCAAATCAAAGCATCATATGCACACCCACAGCATAAAGTAACATGGGTAGACTATCATTCATCTCAAGGGAGATTTTAGGGATTTTTCCAGCAATTAATTTGTTGCATTACGGCAGTGGGAGCTGGGACTTTGTTTCATATTTCTTTGCATATCCCACATGTATGTATGTATCTCACCATATCAATCAAAGCCAGTAAGTATTTTGCTCAAGGACACATAGCGGAGACTCTCTAACTACACATATATGAAAAGGGGATAGTATGGCAAAGAGTGCAGAGATGTAGTGGGGTGTAAACCCAACTAAACTCGTATTAACCACTTATAATTGTATAAGTATGTATAGGCAGTTCACAGATATGAGTCTGTGAGTGTTGCAACCCTCCCTCCCCCCGCAACTACACCTGTGAAGACTATTCTATCTTACCTATTTAAATAATATATTTTAAAGACACACTGTGCTGTATATACACTAGCACAAGAGTTTGTGCTTTTCCATGGCTGACCTAATAGCCTGTCACAGGTCATACAGAACCGTGCCAAGTAGGCTGCGCTCCATGCCATGTCAGCGGGCTGCCAACAGCGTGACGCCATTGGAGCAGGAGAGATGCTTCGCCTGGACTTCCTTCATCCTTCATAACTCCTCTGGCCACAGCCAAAACAACACGTAGCTACTGTTAGCACACAGCGTGGAAAAATAACAGCAAGCCCTATTGATATAAATATATTTCCTCCCACAGTTGGCCCCCAGAGTTATTCATTTGTGTGTTTATTTTCTTTTGGGAGACCCAGTCCTGGCTGTGCAAAGGTTGCCTTTGTTTGCGATGGTCCTCTGCAGAACAGCTCAGCTGAGTGTGAAGTGCCGGGATACAGGAAGTGGAGCTGCTCTT
The DNA here is from genome assembly GCA_900660315.1 of Diretmoides pauciradiatus. Classification (NCBI taxonomy): domain Eukaryota; kingdom Metazoa; phylum Chordata; class Actinopteri; order Trachichthyiformes; family Diretmidae; genus Diretmoides; species Diretmoides pauciradiatus. Next base: position 5,574 of record CABFOS010144217.1, read on the forward strand.
TAACCCGCGCCTTGTGATAAATGGAGACACTTAACAATGGTGCATCCTGAGACCCGGACCTGAAGCTGCTGACAGTGGCTAGTCCACACAGTGCAGCGACTCGTCCATTAGAGGGGTCTCCTTCGCTCTCCTCTGCCCTGTTCAACATGAGCATAGATCCGCTATACATAGGACGGTGTTTGCCGGATATCCGGAACACAGCGATCCAGGTGCCACGCCGTTGACGCCGCAGGAGGTTACAGATGAGTGAGCCTGCGTCATTTACTAAGAAGTCAGAGTGGCCTTTCCCAGGAGCCGACATTGACCCTTGATGCTCTGTTGAAATGTTGCTTGTGTTTATAATAGCATAAGAGAAGAGCACGGCAATGAGTCAGAAATATGATTCAAAGTTATTTGAGTTACAGTAGCATATGAAGAATAACTACAGTCTCTCTCTCTTCTTCTAGAATGTACACACACACACACACACACACCCTGTCCTCCCAGATGCCTCTTGTCCTTGCTATTTAATGAGCAGCACAGGGTTGGTAATAGTGCCACCACTGTACACAGGAGAAGTCATTTGAAGTTCACAGTTCAGACTGAGTAAGAGAGAAAGACGTTCATACCCAAAACACAACCAGCTGTGGTGCTGCTGTGATTAATGCTACGTCAGCACTATCCATAACACTCATCCAAACACACACACACACACACAAACATTACTGCATTATCCTTACAGTCTAAAGTTTCACTCACAAACACTTATGGATTATTGTTAAAAATCTGACAAAGGACGGGGTTTGTCCCAGGGATCCAGATTTCACCACAACATCCATCTGTCAGCAAACCATCTCCATTATCCTCTGAATCACAAGCATGACTCAGGCTAGCACAGTGCCACATGTTCCTAACACTACAATAGACTACCGACACAACCACTTTACACTCCTTGTCAAGTGGAAGTGTGCTAAAGTTTTTAAACTTTGTTAGCTTATTTGTGGTTTACCACAAGTATCGCGATCACATCACTTCCAGTTCTTCATCTAGGGAACATATTGACTTATGTGTCCCCCCCACCACCACCACCACCACCATATTGGATATTCTGTACTGAAATGACAGTCACATGTGTCCAATAGCAATAGCTGGTAACTGGGCCAAGAGTTGTTGGGATGGCGATGGCATGACAGATGCTCGGGAAAGCCACATCTACCTCTATAAACAACTGAGCTGCACAATGAGACAAATGGCCTAATAGAAAGCTGCACGTCTCCAGTGGTGACTCGTATCTCTATCAAGAGTTTAGAAATGTGCAGGAGATATAAAGAGTATTATTATATGTATATTAAAACATAATCAACATTAATTCTCTTCATCAACATTTGGATCAGTAAGACGTCCTTCTACCCAACCTGGGACAGCCGTGCCTATTCAAAACACATTAGACTAAGTGTGACACGGTAGCAGATGTTCTTTACATTTCTTCCCATTCCTAACCTATTTCCTAGTCACTAAACCGCCAAAGCCCCACTCTCTCTTTTCACTCTCCCCTCTCCCCAACAGCACACCAAACCAGCACAAGACAAAGAGAAACAAGATGAATTAATACCAAGAGGGGTCCCAGTGGTATTGAGAGGGGATTGTTTTTTGTTCTAGTTGAAAATATTTCTCACTTTTTAGTGGAGCACGCTCTGCTCCCACATGTATTGTCTGGCTGTGATCATGTGTCAGAGCCGTACAAGTGGGATGTGGGGCCGGGTGCCCGGCAGGCTTGTCTGAAGCAGACGGCTTGTTTGCGTGTACTTAACAGCTCCTCACAGCTGTGTTCTCTCCAAATGTAACAGGAGAAGACCTCATCCATCAGAAAAAAGGCATTCTCCCTTTCCCCCCTCCTCCTTTCTTACTTCTCTCTTCCTCCTCCTCCCCCCATTTTTCGTTCAAGTGCCTCCATTGGGAAAGTGTCAGCAAACAGGCGAGGGGTCACGCCAGGGGTCGGCCTGTGAATCGGCGTGTTAGCGCTGCTTTTCTCTCTTTTCAAGAGGGTGTGCATTTCTCAAGAAGTCGCTTATGAGCAAAGTCATCCCGGCTCAACTCGTGTTGGAGGGAGCAAAATTGGATTGTGCCTGTGACAACACAGAAACACAACCGAGTCATCTAAAGCAAACTTTGCCGTAACAAGTTAATGTTTATGTGCTTAGGATTTGAACACGTGGTTCAAAGTTCAGTCGCTGTTTGCTCGTCGTGTAAAACACATCCCGTGTAAAGGCAGAGGCGGTGGGCAGGGATGGTGGGATTTTTTGTGCGTGAAATTTTACTTTTTTCAATCCATTTTATATAAGGAGTGACAGTTTCAGTTTGGCTTGATGTGCGTTTACCTGTCTGCTCTGGCTTTCTGTTGGCCTTGTGGTGAGAGAGAATACCTACTTAAATAACTTCATATGGGGAACTGATCTGGTATTCAGTACATACACGTTACATGACCATACAAACTAACAGTATGAGCTCATTGGTGAACTGTTCCCAGCACTGTTCTTATTTTGAGATGCTTTTTTTAAATTCAGGCCCAGACTGTAAATTAGGGGCTTTATTAAAGGTGCAATCCTCCCTTCGGTGGTTTGGGTTGGACTTAGAAATATTTTCAAATGTCTCAAACGATGAGCAACGCCCCCACAATCAGGAATGCCCTCAAAACGCTCTCTCCCTCTCCTGTCGCCCAACTGCCGACTCGTTAACGAGCTCGTTTGATAGACAGCTCCGCCATTCCAATCATTTGACTTGGTCTGAACTTTGATTGGCTGTTGGTTTTTTCGCTCCTGCCTCTTCCCCAGATGATGCATTTTGTTAATTCATGTGTCAAATGTCTTATTTTATTGATTACTGTCGATTACTGTGGGGATATTATGAGAAAATCAAAATTATGCCAAAAATCACCGGGGAGGGACCCCACCTTTAACTACTATTTAACCAGGCAGTAGGACTGAGATTAAAACTCTTGTTTTTTCAAAAGCATAACATACTACAATGTACACAAATGGAAAAAAAGAGTCAGAATCATATAAAAGTTTAATTGAAGTTTAAGTCCAACAGCATAGATTGATTGTCTCTGTCCCACTCTGACCATTCCTGTGCTGGACTGAATCGGAGCTGTCTTCCTCTAACGACGGGCCCTGGCTTGCTCCCAGGTTAATGGCTGCAAACTGTCACATCGTTTCAGTACACATCATATTGTCATTATTCACTAGACATACATCGTAACCTTTATGCCTCTGATTAACCCCGAGGGCTCAGAGAGAGGAGGGGGAGGGAGGAAAAGTTTCCAAAGACAGGAAATTCAACTTGAGGCTATAAGGGTCTACTTTCACTGCAGAGGCCCCTCCTCTGGTCTGACTCAGTGCACAGCCTGTAAATGTTTCACTTTGATTTCACATACATGACAATAAATTAAGGGGCATTTATCAAAGTTGCTTTGTTGCAGCCTGACAAAAGCCACTTTCCTGCATAAATTACTGCGGTAGACGAATACACTCAGCTAACGTCCGCGTCAACTGAAGTTGGCAACAAGGCTTTACATACTGAGATTGACTCTTATTATTTTGCCTCTTAATGGACTGATTGATGTGAAAGCCATAAAGGTGTTATCGAGATGAGCTGTTGCATTTTACATTTTAGAAATTCAGCTGACATCACCAACATTACAAGCGAGTAATAATCAAGAGTGCAAAAGGGACAGAGCAGTAGTGCATAATAAACCTTTTAAAACGATATGATTTCTATAGTCTGTTTATAACCTGTCGACCAAAACATCACCAGTGACACAATAAGGACAATTTCAGTTAGAAAAAATTGCAGAGCAGCTGAAAATTGACTCGATGCATTCTCTATGACAACCTGCTATGTATCATTAAGACATTCAACACAGTGAAATGTGTCTCCAATGAACACGGTCCATTAACGATCAACATGATTCCCTCTCTGCGTGTTCTTCCCCTTTTGGAATTCAGAAATTAGGAGATTGTTTAATTTTGGTGAAATTTTTACAGGAGGTTTAACTCATTCAGATGTGGATTTGTGCAATTTGTGCACCACATTGCATTGGTGTAAATCACATTGCCGGGCAAAATCACCAACACACGGCTGCATGAGGTGATAAGGTATATGAATAAATAAATAAAAAACAAAAAAAATACAAATGCAACAAATAAAGCTCTCAAACAAAAGTGCTCGAACAAAAAGAAAACACACACACACACACACACACTTGCAACTCCCACTATAGCATACTACTGATAGAGTGACATGCCAACAAGCGTGTATTCACGTATTGCCATGTCTTCTGGGAACACACTAATTGCACTAGAACAGAAATAGAGCTGAGAAGTCTCAATGTGCTCCCGGAGAGACCCCCCCTGCCCCCCTGCTGTTTCTGCTTTTCTGATTTATATTTTTATGCCTGTTGTGACAAAAGTGCAGACGCAGAGTGAAAATGTCACATTTTGAACTCTCCCGAGAGTCCTAAGTCAACTCAGCTGTGAAATCCAAAGTATCTGGCGTAGTGTGTGTGCACGGCCGTGTGATATTCCATTTATACCTACATCTGTAACATCCGCCCATCCTAACGTTCATACCCATGTGCAGTGCATGACATCTCCAGCTTCGGTGACAATAAAACCGGTTCCTGCTTTGCACAGCATGTCTGGTTATAACACTGATGTTAGAGAGACTTTTACAACGTGCAGAGGGAGCGCTCGATTTCTAGCAGGCACACGAGAACCGCACCCCTGTTTTCACCCCGCTGGTGTGTTTGTGTGTTTTCTGTGCTCCACATGCCCCACAGATGTATCCAAGGGAGAGGGAGAAGGCGTTCTGCACAAATCCATCCAGTACATGCACACAGACACATAGACATGAACACTCAGGCCAACACACACACCAGTACACACATTACTCGCATATTCATGGACATACAGCAACACACATGTCTGCAGAGTACACACACACACACACACACACATGTCTGTCTGTCTGGCTGATAAAAAATATGGCTGACAAAATACAGTGTGGATCTATGCCATGTGGGCTCTACCGGTTAGGAAGAGGAGGGGCAGGAGGAGAGAGTCTGGTCGGGGTAACTCAGTAACTTTGGTTAGTTGCTCCTAGCAGACCGCAGCGCTGTCTGACTCACTGTGGTTGACACACACTCCGAGAAGTGACAAGTCTCACAGCAAGGGATGGCGTTTGTGGCAGGGAGAGAGAGAGCAACTCCTTCCCTCCACTGCACAATCGCTCCACTTCAGCGGCAAGTAATAGGAAGGGAAGGAAGGGTGAAAAAAACCCTCGAAACAACGCCGCTTTGCGGGTGACAGCCCAAGAACTTTTGGGGAGTCAGAGAGTTAGCGCCAAAGTTCCCTGTCAGCCCATTAAAGATGTGAAGCTGGCATCTAGGGCCTATTGAAACCATATGTGCTAAAGAATTTCTCTGCTGGTAAGACATTCCAAATACTGTCCCAGAGCCAAAGACTTTGGTGTTAGTCTAATTTAAGCAGCATGTTGGGGAGAGCTCTCCGTGCTTTGATCATGTGGAGATCGTTTGGTACAAATTGAACTAACCCAAGCTCTGTTTCTGGTGGATCACAACCGTGGATTTGTTGAATTAAACGCTTCGTTGAATGCAGTCTGCACATGAAAAGAAAGTTGCTCTTAGGAATCCGATAGTGGGTTTTTCACCTAGCCAGCAGGTCCGCTTCTTTTATTACTTTTAAACTTAATCCACGCCGGGTCCGCGCCGCTTTAACGAGACGCGGGCCGTGGCCTGGAGGAGATCATGTTCTGAGGGGAGACAGGCAGAAATCACCTGGGCTATGTAATAGAGAACATATTGCACAGAGACCCCTAAGCATGGACTCTCGTGGACCAGACTGTACATGTATACATTCTCCATCCTCGCTTTCTTTGATAAACGGTATTTTTTTCAGTTTTTTTTTTCACGGGACCTCTGATCTTTAGCTAAAAACCTGCACACTCCCTCACTCCCTCACAGCTGCACGCTTGCATATGCGCTTTATCTTTTTTTCCTCTCCCTGTCTGTCGCTCTATCCCTCTCTATTTTTCTTATTTATCATACGGAAATCATAAAATAATACCACAATGACAATAACTCTCAACAATGAATTTCTGCTAATGAAACAAACAACAGTCTTTTGTCTGAGGAGGAGAGCAGAGACATTTGGTTGAGACTGGATCCTTTCCTCTTGGTGACATGTTTCGCCACAACACCCGCTGTGTCCATATGGGTTCGCCATCACACATCGAGGGCAGAGGGGCTGCTTATCTGTGCTATTGATTTTCTCATTGGCTCCGCTCCTTGTTTGGTAAATGAAAACATGCTGTGTGCAGGAAACGAGACTTGGGTTTTTCTCTCGGAGATGCCTGCATGCCTTGCAACGTGCTAGAAGACCAAAAGGAAGTCATCTGAGACTCTTAAAATATGTTGAGTCTCTGATGAAACTATTCTGCCTTATGTTTCTTTTCTTTGCATTATAAGACCAAACTTAGCAAGCAAACAGCTGACATAATACCAGTTAGTAACCTCACGGATGGAACTAAAGTCTGTAAAAACGATCAATATGTTGACTGCATGATGATTAGACATATGGAAAATCACAAAAGAGGTATGGAAAAATGCATTTCTTAAGTTTAATTTTCTTCATTTTAGCCCCAAAGTTATTTTTTAAACAATCCCACTGGACAGCAACACAAGTTAACACCAGTTCTCTCTGGTTCACATCTGTAGTGTTCTGTGTGTCTGGTCGGTATTGAAATGGTTCAGATGTGCTCTCCACATGGTGTTGGATGGGGGGGGTTCAGGATGTACAGCCTCTGCTCTAACTACAGTATCCTCTCTGTTTTACCTTGTGGTACGCTGCTAAAAAGAACAACAGCAGCAACAGAAGTGGAGGTGGGGGATTCAGAACCCATGTGCACATGTGCAGACCTCTCGAAACATCAGGTAGGAGCTGATTGATCACAGATCAAAGGCAGGAAGTACTGGATAATTAAAGCTGCAATATAAATAGATAGAGCACACTATACAGTAGATCATATAGAACAAATGTGCTATGGGATTAACTGAGAGGCTGTTTTGTGTTCAGGTTGGTCTTTGCTCTGTCCCGAGAATCCTGAATTTACATGCCCTTATAGTGGAGAATAGCACAACCTGCAGATTGTACATGGAGGGGCCTTTTTTCCACATTAGTGTACTCACACTGTACATATGAGGAGTTTATTTCTAAAACAATATGTATTCAGTTTGGGGGGGGGAAACATTTACGTCTTTTAAGTCTTTCACTTGATATCTCTAAAATATTGTCAATATTGTCAATTAAAGATTTTTAGGTACCTAAATATAATATTGTGCAATGTAAAATTAGGATTTTAAGAGTTTCATAAGAGCTACCTCAGAGATTTATGAGGACTGTGCACATTAACCAACATTTCTCTCAATGTATTTATAGTTTTGGTATAAATCAATCATCTAGTTTTCCTTGCCATGATGTAAAAAATCATTAAAATGACAATAGAAAAGTGCAGTTTAAAGTCTCGTGAAAAACACTGACTGATACAAGTAGCATTCGATTCTTGCATACATAATACACTGAGACACACAAAACAACACAAAGTAACCTAAAGCTGCTGGACACTGACACACACCAACATAGCAAAAGATATGAAAGGACATTGTATAGTATCTAAACATGGAATGGAATAACATGGAAGCAACAGTGCAACAAGTAGACAAACTATGCAGATCCACGACTACTACTCCCTCCAATGAGGGATATCCAATTTTGGTATTAAACTTGATGTGATGTGCTCCATATTGTGCACATATGTCCACCCAACCATGATTCTTCTGCTCCTGTTATGCACGTTTAAAGCAACTGAGCAACTACTGAGTACCGCAGTGGAGGGTACAGTATGTTGAGTTTGCAAAAATAAAAATAACACAAATTTATTGCAGATCACATGAAGTGAAATACAAGCTTAACCAAGAAAGCTAAAATTATATTTTTACAGCACCCACTTTAACAACTAACAAAACCCTAATGTGAACTGTCATGGAACTATTTGAAAATGCCCTGGTTTGTTTTATATGTATCACAATCATGGTTTGAAAGATTCTCACTAAAAGCTGTCTTAATTGAAGGGTAGAGTGGCCTCGACGCTGTTCAGTAGACACAAAACCTAGCCAAGTACATGCAGGGCGACTGTAGCACTTAAAAACACAATGCTGTCGGTGCAAGAAAGGCAGTACAGTGGCTGCATGCTGGATAGATGTGGAGAGACGAGGAGACAAATCCTCCATTTATGGTTGGCATACACAGCCGCTGGCCTCGCTGGCGTCATAAACACTGCTAGAGCTGCACAAACAACGATGCACCGCAAACAATAGAGCAGCCCGCCACCATTCACTCTGGTTGTCAACCCAACCGCCCTGTGGCTACCGGCCACCACCAGCCTCCCATGCAGGCGTCACGCAGTTGGCCAAGGCCATAGGCACCATGCGAGTACAGCAGAAGAAAAACTGCTGGTTCGATTCTTGGTGCCTATGTAGCAGATAAGTGTAGTGTAGTGTAGTGATTCCACTTGCCATGTCCTGTATGCCATAGGAGCGCCCCTGTTGCCCCTGTAGACTTGGGGGGTAAACCCCTTTACCCCCTTCCCAGTAACGTTCCTTGGGGTAGGTTAAAAAGTCTGAAGCACCTGCTAATTAATATGACCAAATGTCACAAAAATGTATTTAAGTTTATTTTGTTTTCATATTTGTTTGTCTACTGTATTATGTGACCTATTGTAATCAAAATAGTGAACTTTAAAGGAACACGCCACCGTTTTTCCATACTGAACTATGTTCCTCCCTGATCTTAGACGAGTTGATACATACCTCTCTCGCCTTCGTGCGTGCACTCAATCGCTCAGGCTACTTCGCTAGCATGTAGCTTTGCCCAGTGTATTCATTAGGATCCAAACGGGGATGAAGTTAGAAGCGACCAAGCACTTCCACATTTTCCCTATTTAAATACGGTGGCGTGAGTAGTTACACGACCCAAGTATGTTCGTTCGTTCGTTCGTTGTCCTCCGCTTATCCGGGTCCGGGTCGCGGGGGCAGCATCTTCAGCAGGGAAGCCCAGGAAGCCCTCTCCCCCGCCACTTCCACCAGCTCTTCCGGGGGAATCCCGAGGCGTTCCCAGGCCAGCCGAGAGATGTAGTCCCTCCAGCGTGTCCTGGGTCGACCCCGAGGTCTCCTCCCGGTTGGACATGCCCGAAACACCTCCCCAGGGAGGCGTCCGGGAGGCATCCTAACCAGATGCCCGAACCACCTCTCGATGTGGAGGAGCAGCGGTTCTACTCTGAGTCCCTCCCGGATGTCCGAGCTCCTCACCCTATCTCTAAGGCTGAGCCCGGACACCCTGCGAAGGAAACT
>CABFOS010144218.1:0-12397 GCA_900660315.1 Diretmoides pauciradiatus
TAGAGGAGAGGAGTGCAGATGATGAGAGGAGAGGAGAGGAGAGGAGAGGAGAGGGGAGGAGAGGAGAGGAGAGGAGACATAAGCTAATGCAGTGTCTCCCTGTGTCTGGAAACTATAACCAGAATAACTCTCGACTACTTTGCACTAACTGTATACACTGCAAAAAATGCATCTCAAAAAACAAGATAAATATACTAAAATTGGGAGAAAACTGCTTAAACTAAGCAAAATTATCTGCCAGGGCAGTGAGAAAATTGCACTTGTTAAGATTTCTCAAAATAAGACAAAACTCTAATTGCCTACAAACCCCAAATCTTAAAATAAGTGAAAAGGGACCAATATCAAGCAATTCTGACTAGATTTAAGTAAGGATAGTTAGGTAATAATAACAACTGAAAATGGACCAAACATCAAGTAATTCTGTCTCGTTTTAAACAAGACTAGTTCAGTCAAGTTATTTATTCTGAATCAAATTTCTTAAAACAATTACAGTTACATTCACAGAAACAATCTCAAAATGAGACTAAAATGGGAGCTGCACATAAACAAGTTGCTCAGAGGTTATTTAGTCAAGACATGCAGTACGTCAGAGTATATATCTATTATATCAGAGTATATATCTATTATATCAGAGTCTATTATATCAGAGTATATATCTATTATATCAGAGTATATATATATTATATTAGAGTATATATATATATTATATCAGAGTATATATCTATTATATCAGATTATATATCTATTATATCTGAGTAAGATAACACAAGTCAAACGTTCTTGGTTATTGACAAGTAAATAAATCTTAAAATAAACATCTTTAGATTTATAGTCTTAAAGGATGATTCTATCTATGGCACTATCCACCGTCACGGCTATAAACAGCGAACAAAGATCAAAATTTCAAAACGAGATTTCTCGTTGAGCTCGAAAAGTCCCATTGTGAAAGAGTGAGACAGGAGTGAGACCTCTTCTCACTACTAGATCTTTGTTTGCTGTTTATAGCCGTGAAGGTGGATAGTCGTAGAAGCTAAGACATTAACAAGACCGGATCAAGAAAAGAAAGAAGACGTACATTGACTAGATTTTCTTGCCCTATAGACATAACATTGACCCACTTAGCTCTGACACAAACTACTAACCGCTACCTTAAAACTGAACCAATTTCAAAAATTCTTGTTCCCATCAGTCACAAACATGAGGAAATAGAGTTCACTTTGAAAATGACTGGAATTATCCTTTAATACAAGATAATTACACTAGATAAGATTGTCCTTTTTTGCAGTGTACCTACCAAAATGCAACACAATATTGTTTTTCTTTCCTGTCCAGCAGAGAGAACACGGAAGACGGTAGATTGCTTTGCTACTATGTGCAGTATATGTTGCCGTTGTATCATGGCTGTAAGTGAGACAACAGTCCTTGGTGCATGTAGCTCCCCAGCAGCTGCGATGACAGGTCCGGGGCGTCTGGGGTGTCAGTGTGAGTGTGATTGTGAATGCATTTGTTAGACATTAGACAAGATGGGTGACACGCTAGCGATGGCCTCCACTGCAATTTATGCCGGTCCATTCCATCCCATTTGGGAGTTTTCTATTTTTTGCTAAGAGGATGCTGCAAGTTCTAACAAGAAATCTGTTTTGCATGATGGGCTTTTTAGTGGGATCAGTGTGACCTCTTTGGTGCATCACAGATACATACACACTGTACACACACACACACACACACACACAGGGACATACATGAACATGATCAAACTCCTCCTTCACAGCTGTTCTCAGTAATATCTGCACCCTGATGATAACAGTGATTCATATGCGTGATGCATTAATCTACAGAGGCAACTACTCATCATCTCATTAATATTCAATGACATAAACATCTCATACTTCATGAACTGGCATACTCAAATACTGCGCTTATTACCCACTTTGCCTCTGGGATAATATTTGTGGAAGCACATTAGTTTTACATATGCTGATGTACTGTAGTAAATGCATATGTATTTCTGTAAATGTCTTCATTAAATCACGGCAGAATTAAAAGGTGAGAGGAATAATATTTGAGGTGGAATATTGGAGTAGTCGTTTGACCAGAAAGCCCCTGGTAATGTTCTATTATAACCTTGCCACTCCAAATGTGATTAAAGTCAACGTAATTCTCACCGCCATTGGAGAGTATAAGCAGACGGCGCTCGATCGTGGTCCACGTGCCATGTCAACACTGTATCAGAAGTCATTTTCATTTCACATGCTTGGAAATATTCGTAGTCATTATGAACTATGTGTAGAGTGACGTTGCTATAAGCTTTCAGACTGAGTATTTACTGTCTGGGAAGAGAAGTAGAAGAGAACTTGTGGGTAAAATGTCTGTAATTTAAATAGGTACATCTAGAAAGGACTGCACCTTCTCACCAAAAATCAAGAAAGTGCTTTAATTTCCTTTTTGATCGTGCTGATTTTATCCACACACATGCACGTACACACACACACACACGCACACACACGGCTTTGAAGAGAGGAAGTCATCTGACTCATCTTGCTCCATTTTCTCCTTCCAGAAGTTTAAAGATAAACTCTGACTCGGCGCCGCTCAGTTCAAAAGGAGAGATGGATCCTCTAGCGTGTTGACCGTCTCCGAGATGAGTGCGTTCGGTGACAGAGGGGGGGCCTAAGATGGATTAGATATGGTTTTATCAATGAGCACCAGGCTGGCACGGCGGTGGCAATCTCTTATCACGTCGTCTCAATTTGTGAAGCAGAAAGAACAAGGGAAAAGGAGGGAAGAGGGGAAAGGAGATGGGATGATTCGAGGTGAAGAGAAAAAAAACAGAGCTGCGAGATTGAAGGAAGTGAGGGAAGAGGAGTTGGGGGGGGACGACGACAACGCGGTATTGCTTCCTAAAGGTGCTTGGTCCTGAATGTCAACTTGCCCTGAGTAATTGTCTGTGCCAACGGCGAACCATGTGGCCTTCTTATGACAATGAATTGCTCAACTCCTTTTTTTAAACCCGCATCTTTATTAGACCACCCATTCTTGAAATAAAGTTCATATGACATTTTATGTTTCTATTATTTATGAGTTAGGAGGCTATTCATTTTATGGCCTCTTGCTTCCCCCACCCCGGGCTTACTTCACCACCCCGCCATCCGTCTTGTGCTGTCGCCTCTTTTGTCACACATTGTTCCCAAGGTTTTGATAGTTCCTCCTCCGTCTCGATAAATAGATAAAAGCCGCAAATTAATATCATTAGCATGTGCAGCGGTGGGTCCAACCCCCGTACATCTGACAGCTGGCATTTACAGAAGTACCCATCCGGAACAATTAAGCACAATGAATCCTACCTGTCCCCTTTGGCCACGTTGCAACACTTCATCAAAACATCAAAGACGGGAATGTGGGATGACGAAGGATGTAGAGACCGTTGTTTCTCTTGGTATTCTTTTGTGCGGTGAATAATTGCAGGGCACATAGTTGTGCGTAGATCCAACCTTTATCCATACAAAGGAATTAACATTCTGCGGAGTCACTGGTGCAATGTTATTTTGTCACGACTGCTAATGCATTGTCGTTCTTGACACAGTTCATACATGTTGTTCTTTGGGTTTTGTTGATTTGACACGAAAATGGCCACTTCTCCTGAGTGATGTGACTCTTATGATCAATTATGCTTTGACAACAACATCAAAACAATTAATTATCTGGTGTTTGTGTTGTTTTTTCGGACAGCCCACGCTATTAAGTTGATGTCGGCTTAATGATTGTCCTGAAGGCCTCTTGCTGAATGATGGCAGTCATCATGTCACCAACAGTGAACAGGGATAAGCTCTCAGACAAAGTGCAGCAAAAATCCCCGAGACTAAATCCTTCACATTTTTCAAACAATACACTGTTTGATTGTCCGGACAATTTGTAATATACTTATTTCTTTCTCGTATTATTGCAATCAAAGGGTTTACTTTTGACCTGTTTAAAAGCAGCTCACTAAAGGCAGTTCCGTAGTAGCGTATTAGTCACTGGAGGAAACATCGGACTGTATCTTAATCTGTGGCATATGGCTTTCAAATGACTTACACCTCGTCTTTCTCAAATCTAAATCCGCTATTAAAATAAGCCAATCCTTTTAAAACACTGCTAGTATAATACGATTATAGTTTTAAACATGTTGCGTGGTGTATATATTCTAAAACTGCTGAGTTTTCATCAGTAGGAATGTGCTCTTTTGAATAACAGACTGCAATCAATATGATTTATGTTTAACCTATTTTACCCAAAGTGCAATCTTACGTCGAAGACTTCAGTGACACATTATAATATAATCCCCAAAGCAGCAGACGGATAATCTGATTAAGGGTTTGCTGAGTTCATACGTTGTGGAGGTAACATTCCCAACTCTTTCATTTCTTAAGGTCCAAAGTGTTCATGGTTCAGACTTTCCAGTTGACTTACTTTCACTTGATTTACAAGCGGTCTGTTCTTTTCTCCCCGACAAAAGCCATTTGACTCGATCTTGCATGTGGTACCAGTTGAATATTTTTAATGCTACACAAACCTCAAACACCTCCCAGTATGATGTCTAGCCGCCCATGCCGAGTCTAGACACAATCTGCCCATGAATACAACAATTCACGAGTGGTGACCCGGCGGTGACAAATCTAAGTGCACCTACAGCCTCAACTAAAGCCAATGCAAAAGTATGCTATAAGACACAATCATTTTTGTCAGTATACCACACTGTAGCACTCATAATGTGATGGCACAGCATTCAGTACAGTTAACTGCATTTATTATTCATACGAGTCCAATCTCAGTTTCACTTTGAGGGTTCTCATATGCAATTAGAAGTAATGAATGTGCTTCTTAATTACATTCATTTGTGCAAATTTCCATTCCCCATTGAATTTCTCTGTGGAAACATTGTGACACTGACCAATGGCGTATCATTTGCAATGTGACTAAATCCATTCAGCCATAGAACAATTAGCTGTAATTAGTGTTAAAATGTCATCAGCGACCAGGGGGAAAGACTAAGCTGACATGCAAGGGAGGAGAGGACCCTTGTTCAGAGAGTTGAAAGTCCAACATTGTGGCGAGATCCAGATAATTGGCTGACAACAGGTTAGAACGGTGACGAACTGTTGTAACGCTGTATTGTAGGCGGGCTTTAAAAAAATAAAATAATAATAATATTCATGTGAGGTTGGCTGCCACACTTATACACAGGGTTCATACAGACATTACAAAATGAAATTCAAGGACTTTCAAGTACATTTTCAAGTACATTTTTTCATTTTCAAGGATTTCACTCATTTTCAAATATATTTTTTTATTAAACATAATGATGTGATGAATGCCCGTCTCTCTTAAAACGAGTCATGTACATATTCAATTCAACAATTTGAAGTGACGGGACGGGGAAAAAACGTCATCAAAACAGGAAAGAAGTGGTAAAGTAGTAAAGCCTCTCGCTTGATTTGATTGGCTGTCTGGGCCAAGTGTGACATTGACGAGCGATTTCTGATTCTGAGAAATTTAATCATAACGACTTGATGAACAAAACTTTTGGTGAAAATATAATTCAGCGTTATGTTGTTCATTTGAATTTCAAGGACTTTATAAGCACTTTGTTAAAAAAGGGGCTATGTTCAAGGTATTCTAGGACTTGATTTCCCCCCCTCATAAGTCAAGTACTTCAAGTACTTCAAGCGCCTTGTGTGAACCCTGTATACAGTTACACACATTCACACCTAGCAGCTGCCAGTACAACCTTCTTCTACCAACCTGCCAAGTCTTCTACTGTTGACAAATGAGCGGCTACACTGGAGCAGCTGGGGATGAAGTGCCTTGCTCAAGTGCATTCTCTCATTCATCCAACATACTGTCGTGCTATCAATGATACTCTGGCTGCAGTGAAAAAGGTAATGCGGTCTATTCCTTTTTCTTCTTCTTTTTGCTGTTATCCCACAATCTACAAGATAACTTTCTCCAAGCTACTTTTTCTCAGATCATTTGCACCAGTTTGCTTCCCGCTATATATTCTCATATAAATAAATAAATAAAAGCATTTGTGCCCTCTGGCTCCCAGAACTTTTTTCAGCTGCCCCAGTGGGCCTGCAACAGAGCTAAATGAAGTAACAGTAAGAATTAACCTACATAGATTGGACGTTTCCTTTTAAGATGATTTTACCTTTTCCCCCTCCCCCTGTGCTTTTTGTGACCGGCGGGGGTATTGGGCTGAGTCCGAAGGGGATTGAGGGGGGGACTCATCTGTATCCCTCTCGGCCGACTGGGATTTGGCGGAAGTGCTCAGTTCTCAGAGGTGATGTGGAGGGGAACCCTTGTTTTATCTGGTTCAAATGCCACAGCAGTTGTCTCAGAGAGAGACGAGCTATTGATTTGGGGTAATGAACTCGACTCAGAAATCTCTCTCCACCCTCCTTCCAAAGACTGAAAAGTGTCATGTTAGAAACCTCCTTTTCCTTTACCTCCTGTTAGGAACCTTATTGTCCTGCCAAAGTCTTCTGTGAAGTTGAGACAGGAGTTTTATACAGGGTACCTACAGGTGCCTGGAAATCCTTGAAAATGCTTGAATTTCAATGTTGTGTTTTCAAGGTTTGAAAATTGCTACTTTCATAATAAATCGCTATCTGACAGAATTTGTGTTTTCGAAATAAAATAAGTCAGAGAGAGACTTTTTCCCCTCCTAATTTCACAATAGCATGTGATGTGATTTAATGTGAAGAAGTGAAATGATCATTTTGAGTGAATATTTAATTTACCACAGCCGCATTAGGTGCTGGAAAAACTTGAAACTTCACTTATTCACATTTCGCTTAGGAAAAGGTGTAAGAACCCTGTTGATAACATATCATCCAGATCTCGTCAGCAGCCATATTGGATATTTTAAGATTATTTACACCTTTCAAGTGACTGAATGCCAATTTACCCTATATAATGGACATTGAACATATCACTGTAGTGTTGAGAGGTCACTCATAAACTAACTCAAGCTGTATTGAGACAAAAAACATGAAAACAGCTCCTCCTCAATAGCAAAGTAGACATATGTATGTATTTAGCATGATCTAAAAATAAAAATCTAAACACCTTGATAGTTTTGTTGCACTGAGAAAATTTCTGTAAACTGCTTTTATCGGCTTTGACCCAAAATCCACAGATTAACTTTTTTTATTAACATTTATAAAGGGGATTAAATGCGTTTTTTTAATGAGAAACTGATATCTTTTCGTTATTGCTGCTTTAAAATCACCATTTTTTGTTGTTGATAAGCATGTCCTGAAGGATGCTATTTGAACTGTAAGAATTCAGCCAGCTAGAAAGCAATCTCGAGGCAGGAAACCCCAAGGTTGGCCTGGCAGACAGCGCCGAGATCTACTATTCAAGAGTTGCTGTTTCCAATTGAAGTCGGCTTTTCAAATGTGTGTACAATTAAAATACTCATTCTGAAGTTGTTAACATGTTCACTAAGTCTCATGTCTGGTTTGGGAAGGGATCAATAGCTGCCAAGTGTGATTGCGTCTCCGGACAATGTATTCTGAAGTCGACAGGGATAGAGAGACTTCAAACAAGAGGAAAGGCTCAAAGGCCCCAGCCAGCGATTCACTGTGTTCCATTTCAGCGGCTCTGTGATTCCTTAACTGGAATAAAGCTTGTCCTGCATATTAAACCTGGGAAATGTGGGGTGTGAGTGAAGGGAATTGTCTTGGTCCTTGATCCGATCGAGCTGACATGATCTCATTAATGCCAACCTTGAATCATCAAAAGAAAAGGGGGAAAGAAAATCATCAAAAATGGTCAGGCTTTATGCAGATTTTAATGATGTCTCAGGCATATTGTGCAAAATGCTGTGTACCAAATACTTTCCTTGTTCTCATTTAGTTTCATCTGGTTCAGATCAGATACTTTTTTTTTGGATTTTTACCCCATTTTCTCCCAATTGTTCATTTCCAATCCCCCTGCCTAAGCGGTCCCGGTCGCTGCTCCGCCCCCCACTGTCGGTCTGGGGAGGGTGTAGACTAGAAGAGTGTAGACTAGCACATGCCTCCTCCGACACATGTGAAGTCGCCAACCGCTTCTTGTACACCAGCCGGCGAGGAGTTTCACCGGGAAGGCAAAGCGCGTGCGGAGGAACACGTTATCCTCCCCAGCTCCGCCCCCCACCGACAGGCGCCCCGACCGGTAGGAGGTGCTAGTGCAGCGACCAGGACAAATCCCCGTGTCCGGCTTCCCATCCGCAGGCGCTGCCAATTGTGCCTGTAGGGACACCCAGCCAAGCCGGTAGCAACCCCAAGTATCAAACCTACGACCTCAGGGTTGGTAGGCAGCGTCTTTTACCGCTGGACGGCCGGTTCAAATCAGATACTGAAAGGGAAACCGTCACAACTCCAGACAGAGTTTAACTGTTATTTTGTTGTTACCCCAGTGCTTCTGCCATTTACCCGCTCTCCTGTCATCCCGGATCAAGCCACTTCATCCAGCAGTACTCCTTTCCCCCTTTTGTTTTCCCCATTTCCCCTAATCAGCCACTAGTACATACACCGGTTCGTTTCCACACGTCCTCTGCCAGATTATCTCGTTTGCTTGCCCTAGCTCTCTAGCGTTTATTACCCTGCCTGTTTTCCCCGGACCTGATTTCCCGCCTGCTCCCTGACTGGTTTGCTTAATCTGGATCAGAATGATCTGGACTTGGAAATCCCATGTTTTGCTATCCAGGATCAGGTAATCTACCTTTGTAGATTCTCTCTCTTTGTAGATTCCTCTGTGCCTTTTTCCCCAAAGCAACATTAGATTGCATCAGCCTGATTCAGATACAGACTTTTCAAGATGACCAAATCCAGATTACCAGTGCTCTAAATGGGACTACGTACTGTATCACAATGTAGGCTACTCGCTATGTAAAGAACAACCAGTCTCAAGTGTTTTTCTTCGAAGAGACAGAAAACAGCACAACAAAACAATAGCCTACAAACATCTCCTTTCATTTTCAATTTCAGTTAACAAGCAACCCTTTTTGAATTTGGAACAAAGAAGCCTAAAATGACATACCCATGGTTAAATGGTTATAGCTCCTGAACCACATTGATTACATGCATAGTCACGGTCTTGCCAGAAAGGTAACGCCTCTGGGGTTCTTCTGAAAGAGTCAGAAACACTCAAGTATTACTAAAACAGAGCAGCATAAGTTCAAGCACAGAAACAAATGAAAGATTTATTTCTGCCAAGAATAAAAAAAAACAACCTTTATTTCATTATGAATGTGGCTTTGTCTGAACAATACATGGACCCAATGGGGCTGCTGCCATAATACTCAATTACAGACCAGGATGTGAAGGTATGACAAAGTATGAGCATTTTACAGTGCTTTTTATATACTTTTTTAAAACAATTCTCACCTATTTGATATACACAAATGGAAAAGCTTATAACAGAAGAACTGTAAGGCCAAAATGTATGATGCCTCATGTGAAAGGTAACATATTCTAGTTTCTGGAAATATGCCCATTAAGTATGGGGCCAAAACACAACGTAAACCACATTAGCTCAAACATGGGGGGGATTCTTTGTTTCTCGTCTTAGTAAGTCACATTTTAATAGCTTGGCTATGCTCTGTTAGAACTATGAAAATCACTTCTACATTATGTCAACTACACCTGTGTAAAATTTTACATCTCTCGGCCAAACCATATGGGAGTTAGTGAGTTTTTAGTTTGTGGTGTCCCCAAACCTCTCCAAATGATAATTCTGCACAATGACTTTTACTCATAAACACTGGGAGTCATAATAAAGCATTTTGATGCTTAATTATGACTCCGAGTGGCCATATTGACTCCTCTGATATTCAAAACAAAACACTACAGCAGGTTAGTACTGTACACAAAATGACTGAACTGAATTGAAAACACTTATTTTATAGATGCCAGTACAAAACGTGTCTGTCCAACGGTGGGGGTGCTGGCCTGATGAGTGACAGACTCCCAGTCAGAATCAGATTCCTACAAAAGAATGATATATTGGGCCTCATTCACGACACTTTTCGTAAATTCTTCGAAAATTTCTCGTATATATGTGCGTACTAAAACACCACTGTGGGATTCATAACATGCGGGAAGCCTCGATTTGTTCGGACAACAGGTGTATCCATGATGAATGACAAACGTTTGAAAATTGGATGCACGTGCCTGTTGAGGCCGATTTGCAACGCAAACGCCCTCAACACCATAAAAGGCTGCAGACTGAAGTTTCGTGTGCAAGTAAACCGGCCAAAAGAGGAAAAAGAGGAACTGTGCAGACATGGAAGTGTTGCACTCATGAAAAAAACAGCAAGTTTACAGAAGCATAGAGCATCAGAGGAGTCACAAGAACTGATAATTAAAGCATGGCAAGAAATTATTAATGCTGTCAATGCTGTTTCAGCAGAAATACACACCGCTGCTGAGGTAAAAATGGTTCGACATGAAATTAGATTGCGAAAAAGTATCAGGAGAAGTAGGCAAATATTATCAGCCACCGGAGGACGGCAGGACACTGTGGTGCTACCAGACACGGATCGATTGATTGAAACCTTTATTTGTCCCCATAGGGAAATTCAGGGATCTAAAACAGCAACAGTAAAAGGGATAGAGGCAGATAAAATAGAAGCAGATAAAAAGATAGAAGCAGTCAATAGGTACAGTAAAATAATTCATATGCAAGTCAATACGTCAATAAATATTAATAAATAAAAGAGTCCATGTGGAAGGTGCATCGCGTCTGATTGTGGAGCCTGATGACTTCCGTCACAAAGGACTGGCCAAAGCGCTTCAGAGGATCCATCCCATAATAGGACGACTAAACACTGTTGGGTGTGTAGTCAGCATTGGAGTCAGACCCAGATCAGATCCAGGCTGCATCTTCATCAGATGGTAAGGACTGTAATTGTATTTGTAGACGTTCAGTCCATGTGATCAACCCATTACAAGTCTGATCATCTGGCATCGTTATGAATATGGACAATTCAGCAAATATGTTAAATAAGAAAATATGTTGCAGCTATTAGGTATTTTTTCTACAAGGCCACTGAAAGATTTTGTTGTTAATTCGCAAATGTGATTTAGTCTGGAACCTCTCAGTTCATTTTCGATTTCCAAGAGGTGTTATCAACGGACACAGACCAAAATGCCTCGGGCCGCAAATGGATAGACCTACAACCAATCACCATTGAAAAGATGGCAAAAGACAGATGCAAGTGGAGAGACTTTGTTGCTGCCCTATGCGCCAGCCGGCGCAATGGGATAAAGAAAGAAGAAAAGAACAACCAATCAGAGCAATGACACATGTCCTCTGATTGACGTGTAAAAGTAAGTACGGGGGAGAGCACTAAGACCATCAAAATATGACATCACAGAGCCCTGTGCAGAGTAAAATTTATTTGTGGAACCTCTTATTGTATATTTGATCTTTTCCAATTTAAGATAAAGCATTAGATCTCTCAGCCACATTGAGGCTGTGGGTGGTCTCGGTGATTTCCAATTGAGCAGTATTCATCTTTGAGCCAATAGGGAAGCAAAAGCAATGTTATTCTTTTGAATGCTAGTCAGTAATTGATCGCTTTCTGGAACCCCAAAGATAACAATGTAGGCGATAGGTTGTAGATCTATACCCATTGCCTCGGCCGTAGTTTGACCAATAGTCAGTGAACTGGTGACATGACCGGAACATATGGGTAAGGTCTGCTGGGGCATTGTGACACGATCATAAGAATCGTTGAGCTCAGGGTACATTTTAGAGTCCATGTTTACTAGGATGGACACGATGGAGAACTTTAAATTGTATGAGTCCAAGCCTGACACAAGAGGTGCTCCCATTCACTCTGTCTAATGCATGTTTCCATGTTTCATCCACCATGTTTCATCCGGTGGTGTATCTAGTAGGGGTTTCACCAACTAGTCAACAAGTTAACTAGTTAACAAAATCTTACATTATGGCTTTTGGCACAAGACAAAGCCATAAAACTAAATCTAATTATAACGTGTAATGACGTTACCTCTCTGCATAGAGTTAATAAAATTAAATACTTTTATGGTTTATGGTTCATGGATTGACTCTAAAACATACATTCAAACCTCACGGTGATCATGTTCTCCACAAAGTTAAATTTGGAACTAGTGTTTTATTTCGATCTAGAAACTGTTTTGTACACTTAGTGTCTGAAAGAAACACATCTCACAACTTATTACCATTTAACTTATTGTGAGCTAAATTGTTCATGTTTCAGATGATGCTATACCTATGTATAATGTAGGTATAACTTATGTATATAATAATAGAGTTTATGTGCTATACTATACTGTATACATTGTATATTGCATCTACTATATATATTTACACTGTATATATT
>CABFOS010144221.1:0-10024 GCA_900660315.1 Diretmoides pauciradiatus
TACTTATATATGAAGAGTTTGATTCCAAAATGATTGATAGGTCAAACTGTGAATAAGTGACGGTACATTTAATGGATAGTAACTCTTGGTCTTTGGCTGACAAATTGGCAACATTTTCACAGATAAATTTCTAACAGAAATGTTGAACAATAAACTCCAGCGTTTCTTTTTTATTTCAATATAACTGTTCATATAGCAAGCGAACACAACCGTTTACGTCATGGTAGTTAAGTGACCATTTTCATTTCCTCTCGCACACAGTAAACACTCCATTACGCTGCGTTATGTTTATGACTTATTTCAAGTCATGGTGATCTTTTGCCTCCTCGTCCCATCTGGTTTTCTAGGATGGAGCCGGGTCAGCGTGAGGGGGAGAAGTGTCTCATTGAACCATATATAAACAGATTTGAGGCGATTACTTTCAGAATCTGTCATAGATTACAGATGCTGTTGCGTAATCTCATTACCTTCAGTTTTTGGGGGGATTTACTTTGCCTTGAAAATTGATTGAAACCATTTATAACACTTTATATTATAATCCCACGGTTTTAAAATCATGTTCCTTTCCAACATGATCACAAATATTTATTCGAATCGATTACAGTTAGCCTACCAGTCTTTGTAATCATACAACTGTAATCTCATTACATGTAATCTGTTAGTCCCTGATCCTATTAGAGAAGCAAGTTGTTACCAGAGGTTGCATGTACAAATCCAGGCTGGGAACATGGTGGGGGCAGTGAATGAGATGAATTCTTCCTTCTCTCAAGGTTTTCCTGCAAGAGCAAAGCACTATACCTGCGTACATTTGCATGTCTATAAAAATAAAGGTTAGAAAATGCCACGCAAATGTCACAGTTTTAAAATTTCAAGACGAGTTACATGGTGCGTTCAGTTCCTTTTTGCTTCAGAGCGACATGAACTTGGTGCATTTTCAATTTGCTACTTATGGAAAGTCTTCATGGTGCACGTTCATGATTACAGCCCCTGGATCGGAGCAATCATTTTAAAGACCTTTATCTTTTTTCCAAAGGGAGCCGTGCCAGGAAAAGTAAATATGTAACGCCTGTTCATTTCAGGTGGAGAAAAGCCCATAAAGCTGTCTTTTTTTGCGTGAATATATCACGATAACTTAATAAGCATGCGGCCGCAGTTCAAAGGCGCCTCCTTGAGCGAGGTAGAAAGATGGAGACTAATCACTACTGTGCCAAGGTGGCTGCAGATGTGAAGATACTTAGGGATGAATAGTACTGACAAGGGAGAAGCATGGTATGTGTGTGTGTGTGTGTGTTGTGTGTGGGTGTGTGTGTGTTTCCCTCAAAGACCCTATCTTTGAATAATCAGTTTGATGCTACTTACTATGATGTGTACTAAGAATGTGTCTCCCAAACAGATACAAAATATATGTGGTTAATTAGGCAAATGTCAGGTTTTGGTGTCAGTCCTTCAGAATAAAAGCGCAAGGGCTTCTTTCTAGACTCACCATTTTGCACCGACATTCAACAATCACACAGGGAGAAATCCATCGTAGAAGAGGCAGAGATATTTAAATGTCTCCCTTTGAGCCTCAGCAGACCAGAATGCATTGCAGCCACAGCTTGCATCTTTTCAAAACTGTCTCCAGTAGCGTGTGACAACAGTTCAACAGCTTTTTTGGTAATTTGAATAACCGGGAACAGCACACCACGGCATTGTTCTCTCTACACTCTCACTTTTTCTCAACTGGAAAAAAATGGCCACGTTATCACTTTCTCCACCTACGCATATACAGCACAGAGAGCCCTCTTCTCTGGAGGTTGTCCAACCTCATACTTCAGAAATCATTAGCTGAAGCTGAAGTTGAGGCAAGTTTAGGGAAAGTGGATACAACAAAAAGGTCAATTACAACAGTTCATCTCAAAAGGACTCCTGGAATGTAGTGAACATCCCAAACCGATGAGATATAACAGTGTTAGAGTATCCCAGGGTGGATTTGTCCTTTAAATAGAGACTAAACTGAGTTTAGGTGGGTTTATCACCCTGCTTATGACTCCGCAAAGCCACAGCTGCTTGTGGTTTTTCTATTGGAGACCAGTTGATGAAATTCACTTAAAATTGTTGGCATGGGAGGCCGAGACATGTTATTGAGCAACAACTGAACTTTTAACATGATGTCATGAAGGCTTTGGCTGGGTCCAAGTCATGAAACCTTCCTCATGCATCAAGTTAATGCACCATACATCTGATACAGCTGAAGAATTTATCATAAATGTGCCTTGTGTGTCTTGCAAACAGGGATGCAGTGAAGGGGAAACCCACGCCAACTCAGTTTACCCACTTTTTTATTTGCGGATGTGTGTTTACCCACTTTCTGAGGTTGACATTAATCTGAATTGCATATATTTATAGTATATATCACAGTAAGTAGCAGCAAACTGATCCAATTCATATGAGAATAGGCTTTTATATATATATTTATTACTGTTTATACTGTACATATGTAGCGTATTCAGTTCACACTGTTTATACTGTTTACACTGTTTATACTGCCAGTATTGTTCATACTGTACATATTTAGCATATTAATATCTAGCCCCCTGTTTATACTGTTTATTTCATATTTATCTCCACATTGTATATACTTCTCTTTTTGCACTTTACTGCTGTTTGCACTTCTGGTTAGATGCTAACTGCATTTCGTTGTCTCAGTACCTGTACTATGTGCAATGACAATAAAGTTGAATCTAATCTAATCTAATCTAATCTAATCTAATCTAATCTAATCTAATCTAATCTAATCTAATCTAATCTAATCTAATCTAATATAATATAATATAATCTAATATAATATAATATAATGTTAAGGAAAAGTAACATAAATTAATACTATTCTGAATTTTTTTTTTAAATTATACATATTATAACAATTTGGAGGTAATCTTTTTATTTATCACTGGATACAACCAGTAATTTAAATTAGACTTCAGTGATCTTCAATATCATGTTTCAAAGACATCAAAAACTACAATGATGCCTATGAAAAGTGTCGACATGTTCAAGCTGTGTTGCATGATCCCACCAGTAAAGTGGCCAAAACATGTTTAATCAGGTCGCTCTCAGTTTGCCATAAAGTGGAGTTACCTGGTCCCATGGCAGCAACTGCAAATTACTCTCTTTCTCACTGTGGGTTTTTTTAACAGGTCTCCGTGCTTTTTAATGGCCAATCATAAATCCTCGTCTTTTTGCCAAATATTTTTACAACTTGTTGCTGGTCACACTGGTGACTGATATACAGAGAAGTGCTCCCAAAAACGGCGTGGGCTCATTGACATTGGCAACACAGACCTTTTACCCACAGGCCTGTATTTACTCATATCCTTACACAAGTTCACGGGCAGAGAAATTAAGACCCAGTGAGAGCTTTTGAAAAGGAAAAGGTTTTAACTGCTTGCTGAAAGCTGCAAATTAAATTCTGAATGGATCAACAATTCACCTCCGCTAACTGTAGCTGTGAAGAGTTCCTCCTGAAAGCTAATCCTTAACTTGCCAAAAACCCAATCTGAATTTGATTGATGTGACTGAGGATATGTACCAACCAAAACCAACCAATCCATGTTTATTGCAAATATTTCCTCACCTGTTAAACAAAAAAAAAGAATCTTTATGCATTGTAGGAGTCATTTCAGGGATCGGATCCAGGACTGGAGGAATATAGTTACTGGAACAGCAAACCTACAATGACATCATCCTCTTAAAACTAATGGCCATTATTCAAAAACATATGGCCGTCGGCCGCATGTGTAGTCCACCCCCATCTCTCCCCCTATCCCCTTGTGGGCTGGTGTGAAAAAGAAAACAATTGTTTCTCTGTTTTATTCTCGTTTCAGGGTATCCCGTTCTCCCCCTGGATTTCAATGGCTGTTATAGTCATGATCCCACACTGTGCGCAGCATTGAAAAAATAGTGCGAGTCAAACAGCCTGAGGTTCTGGGCGGTTAACAGCCAGAAGATTGATATGACTAATCTGCCAAATTGACTGTGATCCCAGAATTCCAGAGGAACCTGGCCCCAAACACAGTGTGTCAACCCATCCCTCTTCCTGGATCCTGCAGACAAGCCAAATCCATTAATGGTTTGCTCCCTAGCTCCGGATCAGCAAATGAACCAAAAGACACTAATGTATTTAAATGTACACATTCAGGTGAAGCTGTCAGCCCGTAGTTGTACCGACGCTGTATGTCAAGATACATTGTTTTACATAATTCATGCCTGTTGAAGGTCGAAGCAGAAAGTATTCCAGCTCACGGTAATGAGATCTAATCCAACGTGCATTGGACAGGATCTATTCCATATTTATATTTTATAAGTACAGTGGAAATCATTTTAAGGATATGTTCTAAATTTAATTTGTACTGTATATACATGTTCCTGCTTTATGACTATACATATAATGCATGGCTGGGCTGTCTAAAACTCTCCAGTCTGACCCTTTTATGTTGCTGGCTACTGATGGTGCACCATAAAACAGAGAATACAGCTATACCATTAAATACAAAGGATTGTTTTAATGGCGGTAAGGGAAACGTTCGTGCCTTTGAAGGCGCATACGTGGATTAAGAACAGAGAACTGCCTCACTTTTTAAAACCTCAAGGCTCAGCCGTAGTTCAAAGATCCATAAAACAAAACATTTGGACCTGGTAAAAAAAGAAGAAAGTCTTATGTTACGACAGCCTATTTGCTGCCAAATATGTGCACTATACGTCTAAATAACACTTTATTGTTTCCTCCTGTTAATGTGAGGATGTAGCGTTGCATCTTAAACTAATAGACAATGGTGTCAAAAGTTACCCAGATGCAAGTCTTTGTAACGTGTAGGGGAGGACGGGGTCAATTGAGCCGGTGGGTAAGCTAAGTTAGTTTCTAGGCGACCATACACAGAATGAGTCATCGTAGATTTGAAGAAAAGTCATAAAGATATGTGTAAAAATCACATATTTACATGTCAGGTCATCATGGTAAAGACGTCATGAAGGTATGAGATTATAAATTGAAGCATAACTGTTGTCCGGATTAGCAGTTTGGTCAAAATTGTGTTGCGGGGTCAAATGTACCACAAGCCCCCGCAGCAAGTTGTGCCAAAAATGACGTAATTAATTTCTATGGATGCCCAAACACCTAAAGCATACAGAGCAGTTATTGTTGGAAAGAAGTACACATTCAGGTGCAAAATGTAAAAGGTGTGGTGCGTTACCCTGTTCTCCCCATTATGTAAAGAATGTCTTGTGTTGCCAAGGTAATCTCACTCCCTTACAATCAGTTGGTTTTCATCAGGATAAAATTATTCTTTCAAGCTTGAGCACATCTACACAGACTCTGGTAACACACACACATAATTGTCAATAGATAAGAGCAATCCATCCAATATGACTCTGCAGGTTAGAACTCAGCGCCATATTATCACGTTGCCTAAAAAGTGTGTGGCGGTAATATTGGACAGATAATCGAATACTTTCCTGGCCTCTGACATGGAACAAATCAAAATAGTTCTTCATCAGTTTTGTCAATTTGTGGTTTTCAGCGAGACGACGAATCCAACAGGATGTTTTTTACAGATCATCTCTTAATAGGACAAAGCTGTATCCTGGCTCTGGGTTTCTGGGGCCCTTTTGAAGACAGCTGAAGTAATGATTAGAAAGCAAAGTCCACATCTGAGATATATTTTCCAATACCAAAGCCATTACTGGAACCAGATGGGCAAGACGTTGGTCCGTTTGATACTTCCTGGTTTTTAACAAGCCTTTTTATTGACAGACCCGGTTCAATGTTTTATTGTTTTGTTGTTTATCCATGTTGTAGTCACATGATCGATTTCAACGTGAGAGAAATATTTACAGTATAACATTCAAAGTGCGTTACCCACATCTGTATGGAATGGAAATATAAGCTGGCTAACAGCTCTGTGTCCCTGTCAGTCTTGTTTTGATATCTCCATTGTATTCTGTACACATTTGATGTTGCTGCTGATGTATTGAATGAAATGGCATGGGAAAATCATCCATGTTCAGCATGGAAACCGCATCCATCAGCAACAATCTTTGTGAAAACAAATTAGAATTTGACAGTTGATTAGACGGTATGTTTCTTTGGTTAAGAAAACATTAAACTTCACTATCTGCATGAGCTGTTAATGATGTATATCTCAGGATTAGCATTTACACACAGCATACCGAGGTACCAACAGCCTGTGAAACCACAATGAACCTTTAAGGAATCACAAGTTGTCAAGACAAGAATTCGGATTGTTTGAAAAGCATGGTCAGAGAAGCGGGAATAAAAACAGGCATGCGTGAGAGATCCGTTCTGTGAATATGTTAGTTTGGCTCAACCGGGAAAAATTGCAATCTGTTTGACATGATTGTCAAAGCACGAGTCCTGTTTTGTTTTCACAGCACCAGACAATACACACACACGCCACCAGCAAACTGCTGAGATGCCAAATGTGTGGAGATAACGACAATGGGACAATCAAAGTCTTCCTTAAGATAACGTACCTTAATACAGCCTATTTATCTGGCATATATTAGACTTTTACACACTGAAGCTGAAGTAATACCTATTGATCCAGGTTGTATAGAAGTCTGTATATGCGGATACTGTACATTCTGCTGTAAAGTCTCTCCAACGCTGCTTTGCTGATTTAGCAGTTACACTCAACAATCATAAGTTAGTTCTAAATGCAGATTCATGATTTTCACCAAAGCCACAAATTTTATGATAACCTCATCATCTCTAACTAGGAATGGTACAAATATTGAAAGAGTCACAAAGTACAAGCATCTTGGAATGTGGATGGATGAGAAGGTATTTTTTTAAACATCATGTGACTAAACTGGTGAACAAATTAAGACAAAAAGTTGATTTCTTCTATAGGAATAAAACATGTTTTCCTCTGCATTGTATGCTAAAGGTCGGATGGCCCCTCCCTCTCTGTAAGGCGTGATAGACACTGGGTTTTTATTTATTTACAATGCCCTTATTGGTCTTTTACCCCCTTCCATCACCTCGTTGCTGTCTTTTAATGCGGGTCCTTATCAAACACGCTCAAATGACTGGATTATGTTGCAGGTGCTGGCTGTTTTTTACTGAGCTTGGAAAATCCAGGTTTTCCTTCTGCACCTACAACCTGGAATAATACGCAGAACAACCTAAAGCTCATCTCATTTTTATCATTAGGACATTTAATTTTTTTTAATTTCATCCTATTTCACTTCCAGCTGTTGCTTTAGTTGATTCATTTGTTTTAAATTTTAACTTTTTTTTGTTTCATTATTTTACTAATTTGGCTTTTTATTTGAACTTGTTATCGCCATTTTTAACGTGTGTTCCTTACTGTGTCTCTTAATGCTTTGGATCTTTTATTTATTCTTTAAATGAGGTCTCTACGTCAAAGTATTTCCGAGTTGAAATACAGGTTAGAATCATATACAGAGCATAATATCCATTTAAGCCAGTGTTGGTATTTTGCTGGGGCTTCACTTTTGTGAAAGCAGGTACGGCTGTCTCAGTAACATGTTGGAGGCTGTAAAGGCAAATAAATGGAGCACGGTGCACCCATAGTTTTTTTGTTATGAAATGTAATGAACAAAAGCGAAAAATATATCAATACCGTAAAATTACACAAAATAATATTCCACACACCATTTCTTTTTTCCATATTTATGTAAAATTTGTATGTACACGTAATAGGCAGCAATGCACTGCTGACATTCAAATCATGAAACAAAATAGTGCTGAAATGGACCAGCGACACTGAGCAAAACCGTCCAAAATACAGATTTGGAGTTCTTTGCACTTTGACAATTTTTGCACTTTTAATAATGTGAGACTACAAGCCTTTTTGGAATGAACGCCATTACTGATGGATAATGATTACTGCATCTAGACTGTATTTAGAAAGAAAAAAAAGGAAAAAAAATATTTGGCCAAATGTCAATTGACAACATACATGACAAGAAATCAGAATTGGATATTAGTTCTGGTACAACTGGTCGTTGTTTTGTCTGTTGTTCAGTTGTTATATTGTTAATACATGTTATAAAGTTACATATTGTAAAGAGCAGGCCTACACAGTATCTCATAACTGATGTGTATCATAGAGCAAGTTTTGGACTCTGACAAGCAGTTGGATGCGGATTGACAGTTATAATTTCTCAAGTAAAAAAAAGGAAACATGTAAAAAATAAATCATTGAAATTAGGCAACTGAAAATGAAATGATCAAAATTAGCGGTAGTGCAAGTGTTGACAAAACAATCAGGTCACGGCAGCACTCTATCATACTATTCTCAATAAGTTATTCAACAATTACCCTATCTGAAGCTGCTCTCTACAGTGTGGCTTTCAAAGCTAAAGATACCAGCAATTGCCAATTCTGTAGTCTAATCATCAATTCTATTATCTATTATTATATGATCAGAGCCAGAGAAACTTCCATGATTTCAACAAAAAAACACTGACTTGTCTAGGATCTCTCTGCAGCACATTCTGAAAGTGTGTAACACAAGTATCTACATATATATAGTGGAAATGATTTCAGTGAGGAAGGGCTTTTGCTGCAATGTCCTTTTCTTAAGAAAAAATAAAATGGAAACCCAACCCTATAAACCGAGGTGTCGTCGATCACCAGCTAGAAATGGACAATGGAGATTTCAAAGTATATCTGTAAATATACAAAGATATATAGCTATATAAACAGAACAATAGAAAGCAAAATTTGGGGTTTTATGGTTGTGCAAGTTCTTATGTAGGATGAGATGCAAGCAAAGGGGGGAGGTCATATTATTTGAAGACGTTCTCGAAGACAGGACATTTGTGGGTCTTGAGTTTCTTCATGGCCTTTTTGAACTCTTTGCTGGACTTGTCCCACTTGTGGATGCCCGTGAGGAGGTACTGCTTATCCACCTTGCGGCCCATGATTAGATACTGGCTTTCCAGGTTGTCCAGCTGCTGGCAGGGGCAGTCCGCACCGTTCTTCAAGTACAACACCAGCTTCTTCAAGTCCTTCTTCTTCAGGTTCCCCGCTTTCAACATCTTCTTCCTCTTCTGCAGGATCACCTTGCGGTCCATGTTTTCTCGCTTCACCTCCTTGATTTTGGTCCTGAAAGCTGCAATCAGAGAAAAGGGAGGCGTTAGAACAAAAACACATGCCTAACGGTGCATACGCTTCTTGTACAAAATGGTCAGTCTAAGCACATTGTTGCGGCTAAGGAGAGATGGTTAATATTTCATGTGCTCTAATCCCTCTGTGTAACATGCTAGAAATGACAGAAAGATTGGGTTGCTTAGGGGTATCAGTGGCAAATCAGCACATCTCTCCAGGGAAGAGAAACTATGCTAATGAATTTCTCTATGGGCTTGAGGGGGGAGGGGGATTATAGAGAAAAATCTTCCTGTCATTGGCATGGCCAGTGAGGGTATATTGGTATGGAAAAACAATCCATCTGTATTCTTGTTTTACTGGAATGTTTCTTTACTTTTGTAAATTCAGGGGTGTGCTGAACATGCATGCACTTCTGCAGAACCTTCCTGCTCTGCATTCAGTCAGTTTCACACATTCACACCTGGGAGCTGCAAGTGTTAGCGTTGAGTCAACTATCACTCAACATAGTGTATGCTAAGGTGTTAGCATTGAGTCAACTATCACTCAACATAGTGTATGCTAAAGTGTTAGCGTTGAGTCAACTAGCACTCAACATAGTGTATGCTAAAGTGTTAGCGTTGAGTCAACTATCACTCAACATAGTGTATGCTAAAGTGTTAGCGTTGAGTCAACTATCACTCAACATAGTGTATGCTAAAGTGTTAGCGTTGAGTCAACTATCACTCAACATAGTGTATGCTAAGGTGTTAGCGTTGAGTCAACTATCACTCAACATAGTGTATGCTAAGGTGTTAGCATTGAGTCAACTATCACTCAACATAGTGTATGCTAAAGTGTTAGAATGAAGCCTGCTATCACTCAACATAGTGTATGCTAAAGGACCAC
>CABFOS010144227.1:9592-23794 GCA_900660315.1 Diretmoides pauciradiatus
GTTGTTTAGGGTACTAAACCTGTATATTATACAGGTTTAGTACCCATATATTTCACATGGGTTACACAATAATATCATGAGATCCACCCATCAATCAATCTTCAACTTTTAGCGGCACAGAGCTAAGATTCGCTAGCAACAATATGGTGCGTCAGCATGACACGCCCACTTTTCAACTTTCAATCAAATTCCTCCCAACATTATGTCCCACCTGCCTATCCTATTCATCCAGGCTAGGTGTGATTTCAAGGTGCTCCTACTTACATTTAAATCATTACACGGTGATCAGATCTGATCACACCTTATGTACCACCATGCGCCCACAGATCTCAGAGTGCTGGCTACCTCTCTATCCCAGCAGTCAAAAAGAAAACTGAAGGTAACAGAGCTTTTTCTTACCAGGCTCCCTGAAGTCTGCCTGCCTCAATCAGAGAGGCAGGCTCTATCCAAATCTTTAAATCAAAGTTAAAACCCCATTTATTCTCCCTATCATTGAGCTCATGACCGAGCTTAGACTCGAGGGGGTGGCTCAGTCTCTTAGAGTAAGGCTAGACCAGTAAGGCTAGACCAGTAAGGCTAGACCAGTCAGGCTAGACCAGTAAGGCTAGACCAGTCAGGATAGACCAGTCAGGATAGACCAGTCAGGATAGACCAGTCAGGCTAGACCAGTCAGGATAGACCAGTCAGGCTAGACCAGTAAGGCTAGACCAGTCAGGATAGACCAGTCAGGATAGACCAGTCAGGCTAGACCAGTCAGGATAGACCAGTCAGGATAGACCAGTCAGGATAGACCAGTCAGGCTAGACCAGTCAGGATAGACCAGTCAGGATAGACCAGTCAGGCTAGACCAGTCAGGATAGACCAGTCAGGATAGACCAGTCAGGCTAGACCAGTTAGCCTCTCCTAGCTCAGGTTACTGCTGATGGACTCTTAGCATTCAGCCTACATGTCCTGTTACTCTGCTCTACCTGCTCCTGTCCACTGATGCCGGTCCTCTGTCTGTGCGAGTGAGAGTACATGAATGAGTCTGCATGTGTGTGTGGGTGAGTCTCCAATCTGTTTCCCGGCTCCAGCCCGGCAGTGTTGGTGTCTGCGTGGTCCCCCACTCCCAGGATGACGCTGACTGAGCTGCTGTTTGCTGTGAAGTCCCACATCAGATCTGGATATCCCACTGATATAAACTATTATGTCCTCTGTATACTTTGCTGCCCAAACTCGGCATCTATTCCACGTCCGGCCGTCCTGGTAGGGGGTCCCTCTCTGAGTCGTCCTTCCCAAGGTTTCTTCCACTTTTTTCCTAAAAGGTTTTGTGGGAGTTTTTCCGTATCCTTTGTTGAGGGTCCAAGGCTGGGGGGTGTCGTGTAACAACCTTTTTTCTGTTTTTAAACTTTGGGCATTGTGAAGCCCTTTGAGACTGTAATGGTAGGGCTATACAAATAAAATGTGATTGATTGATTGATTGATTGATTGATTGATTGATTGATTGATTGATTGATTGATTGATTCATTCATTCATTCATTCATTGATCCATTGATTCATTGTACATATTTAAGGCTTGATTTCAAGACTGATTTCCTTGATGAGTAAGGCACCGTTCACCATCAATCCACCATGATACAGTTTACTCCTGAAAGAAGAAACCGCTTGTGAATGAAATGCTGGAAGTCATTTATTTCTATGGGAGACAAATTTGATGGAAGGGTAACACCGCCATTTTGTTGACAGACATTGTGTGAGCAATATATGTGTGCAGTTATTAAGAATTGAATGGGTTGTGACTACGTGCCTATCTGGGTCAACGGTGACGTACATCAAACATATGCAGAAAAAGTTGTGTGCAAGCGTTAGCGTGAACCCAATAATGAGAAGATCATTGTTTGTTTGAAAGAGGGCGTGGCCTCTTCCCTGGTTGCTCTTGGTTGTTTATTATAATTAGAGGTATAAATGAAACTCTCTCCCAGTGGTGATGGGGGGAGGGGGGAGAATGCACATTGGCTCTGCAACACAAAGACAAAAACGTGTGTGTGTGTGTGTGTGTGTGTATCTTGGAGAGCAGCCAGACGGGTGGGGGTGGGAGGGCAGTCAGCGTTTTTCAGACAACATGAATGAGGCCCCACCGGAGGGAGCTTCCTGTGTGAGGACTATAAAAACAAAACCGGGGCTAAAGAATGCCGAGTGCTCCCACATTCCAGAACTTTCTGCCAGGTACCGGCCACTCGGTGCGCCTCTCTCTCTCTCTGAGCACAAGTCCCCACCGTGGATTCCCCATGAAACCCCGTATCTCCAAAAGGTTAAAGCTGCACCAGGAAATGCATATGTAAAGAATATGAAAATACACCTGTCTTATCAGCCTGAATCACCAAGTGGGGCTGCAGCAGAGACGAGCGTTCCATGCAGAACAAGCATGATCAGTTTGCTTGAGGCCGTTTTGGGGTCAAGCGTTAAAGCAAATTCTCAGTTTATTATGTTTTGCATTTTATCATTTTCTTCATTTCATTTCGCGCAAATCATATGTCTTGAAAACTAAAATCTTGAGATTTGTGGCTGCAGCTATTTGGATGTGATGTCTACTTTAGGTTATGTTACAGACCAGGAAAGACTAACAACCTCTGCCACTTTCCTCCATGCATTCCTTTGTTTGTCAAGATCTTTATGAGATGACAGAGATGGGTCATATGAATCTCCACACAGCTGATAATTCTCTCCTCCGTCATCCATTCAAAGTTAAAGTGGAACTAGGAACAAAAATGTAATGACCAGGAGAACTTCAGGATGGATGGATGGATTTTTGCCCAAATGTGATTGGTCACGCTCATCTGCATAACTTCTCTCATTTCATTATGTGCCTGGTTCGCATCATGACCTATCCCATCATGCCATGTGCAATGCCTTGTGTAAACTGTTAATTCAAAATAAAAAGAACAACACCAAGATTTAAGTAACAAAGTTTTCACCAGATTTGTTGTTGTTGTGTTGTTTGCGCTTTAGAGAAAGTGGATTAGGCCTCATAGCTTCAGATACAAATTAGAATTTGTTGTCCTTTTCACAATAAACACTGTATGTAAAGCCATTAGTCATATTGGCAGTTTTTTAATCTGTTTAATTTTTGTCTGTTGTTGCTGGCAAGAAGTCATTAACAATTTGAACCGGAAAGTAATCCACGGAATAATTCACAAGCTATAGTACAGCCGGGACGATATATATCAATGTATTGTCAAAGGCTGGAAACACTGTGTTTATGCTTCAACGAAAAATGATTGAAATAGGCAAAGGAGGAGAAATGACTGGACGCTTATGCTTCTATTCTGCTATTTTCACAAACATTGACATTGGGTGTGGCTAGATTGCTATTTTCAACCCACCAATACCATATAAAACCCAATAACAACATCATGCCCACCTACAAAATCTCTCATCCATCCATTCTAAAGGAGACCAAGAGCAACAAATGTGGTTTTCCCCCTAAAATAATGTTTTATAAGTAGGCTCAGGGTGTAGCATGTGCGAACCTTTCCCAGTTCTTGCTATGGTTAATGCTTTTGGGAGTGGGCAGAGTAATGCAGCTTCAGTTCGCTATGCTTAGATCAGTGGATGACCTCATGGGAGCTGCCGGCCAGGCCCACATGTTTGGCTAGCGGGGCGGTCACACTTCCTGCAAAAACCAAGAACTGTTTGTGACGCCACTGAAAAGAGAACAAGATAATATTCCAACTGGGAAACGTTGATTTGGCTCTTTTTTTCTAAGTGCACAGGCTGTTTTGCTTGTAGATGCAGAGGAGTGGTCAACAAAATAGTTTGAGGCAAAACCCAAGTATATTCAGTGGGGCAACAGGGGGGGAAGTAAGGTTAGGAGACTGAGGTTACTGAGGCAAGACGCTAAACCTCTGACACACGCTATATATCAAGAGGATGACACATTCCTTATATGTATATACTGCTTCTAAGACTATTTGAAATATTCCAAACATGCTGCTATAGAAATGTCTCCAGAACATTGACGTTAGCTTTACTTTCTAGTTACAGAAGAATGTAGATGGGTATCGCCTGACTGAAAGGAATGGGGATGAACACAAAGGCGTTAAGAAGTGAGTGTCTGGAGGATGAACTCTGTTAAAGTGGTGATTGTCAGCTTCAAACAAAAGGAGTTTTCAGTACTGAAAGCTGATTTGCCCCCCGGGGATAATAAAGCTTCTTGAACTTGAACTTGATACCAATACTTAAAGCTGCCGTTAGCCTATATTGTGTGAGAATGACAATTTTATAATTAATTAGTGGCGTAACAGCGGACGACACTGAATAGTCGATGTTTGCTTTTTAATAAAAGGACAATATCAGTCGATCAGCAAACTGATATCAGTGTAAATATTGGTCTAATTCTGGATTCTCTAATACTGGAACTACAGGCATTTTTATTAATAGTACCCCTGTCGTGACACAGGGTTTTTGGTCTTGGTGATTCTGTCATGACCCAGCATTTTTGGTCTTCGTGATACTGTCGTGACTCAGGGTTTTTGGTCTTGGTGATACTGTCATGACTCAGCGTTTTTGGTATTGGTGATACTGTCATAACTCAGCGTTTTTGGTCTTGGTGATACTGTCATGACTCAGCGTTTTTGGTCTTGGTGATGCTGTCATGATTCAGCATTTTTCCACTTTTGCGTTACTCGTGACTCATTGTCTTTGGGACTTTGTGTTTTTGTTCTTTTGGTTTCCTGTGTTCACTCTGTGTGTCTGGTTAGTCCCAGTTCCACCTTATGGTTATTTGAGCATGTTTAGTATTTATTGTTTGGTTTTGGCTGCTTTGTTATCTCTGCTTGCATTAGTTATTTCTCACAGTTTGTATCTCTCTATCTCGCCGTGGCCCTGTTCAGCCTTGTTTTCCCCTATACACCTACTTGTATTAGTCTGGTTTGTCTTCATTGTCAGCCAATCCTTGTGTTTCCCTCCTTTTGCCAGTACCTGCCTACTCCACCTGTGTCTTGTTCTTGTTTGATTAGGCCTCTGTGTATATATATCCGTTTGTTCGCATGGGTTCTTGTTGGTTCCTAAGTCTATGTACCCCAGTGTTTGCAGCGTTTGTTTTTTCTCTTCGTGTTCTAGCCAGTAAGTTCTGTTTTGCCTTCGTCTGCCTGTAACCTGAGTTCTGGAAAATAAATTATTTTCTTCAGTACCTGTTGCTCTTTGCATTTGGGTCCATTAAATGCACTAAAATTGTCAATTTCTTAATTGTGGAGCTCAATGTAAAACTGTGTGATGCCATTGGATTAGTGTCCGATATCATTCAGATGATGTTTTTGTACAGCAGGAAAAATGTTACTCAAGAATGAGGAATGGGATTTGTCTCAACACCTGTAATAGTAAGAATAAATAATAATAAATAATCTCTGGTTTCTGTTAGATTTAGTTAAGACTTTGGTTTAACTAATGGCAACAAGAGACAGTGGTTTAACTTAATATCTACACTGGTAACTGGAACATTAGCAGAATGGAATAAGTGTTTTGTGGTGAGGGTGATACTTATTACAGATTTCAAACCAGGAATCCCGGGTTCATCTGAAGGATAATGAAATAATACGAATGCGAAACTTTATTGATTCACTGGCCTCCTTCCCTAGGGAGGTCAGAGGTCAGCTACATAACCACTTCCCCTAGAGCTGCCAGGGTTTCGGTGTGTTCAAGGACACAGCAGGGTGAACACTTGCTCATTCAGGGGCTTCAACACGTGTCAACCTGTGTCCTCTACTCACTATGTCAACCAACTATTGACACATGTCAGATGAACACTGGTTGGGGATGAAAAATTTGAAACTACAAACTTCAAACAAGAGGCTGATCATACGGCCAAAAGGGCTGAACTCTCACACGCACGCGCACGCACACACACACACACAGGTAGAGTTTTCATAAAGGGCTTGTGTACTTGTACAATTACCCTTGTGTCATTCGGACTGTAATGTGAAGCCAGTGTTGGAGGGAGTGGTTCTGTGTTTTACCCCAGAGTATTAGGATCCATTCACCCTGAGGCCACGGAGCTCAGTATCTCCTGGGCTCCGTCAGGACAGAGTCGCCCGCTCCCTCAGTGAGTCCAGACTCTGATCAAAGGCCGATAGAGGCCCGACTGTAAGTGGAAACAGATCCGGCTAGAATCCCTCTGCAGGACCAATATGCTGAGTACAGGCAAACGCCTCACATTCCAAAAGCATGAACTGAAGGGAGAGAAACAACACTTGGAAGTGTTTTTTTTCAGCTGTGCAGACAAGAAGTGAGACATCTTTTATGCTGACTAGAAGGTTGTAATCAGCATTTCATGATATTATCTCTCGCCGGGGTTGCGGACGGTCAACTTACACATTATTAAAAACAACAGTCAGCTGTGATCAACCGAGTGATAAAGATAAGCTACATGCCTTCTTAGGGCCAATTTAGACCCTGAGTTAAGCGTTGTGCCACAGAGTATTACTGCAGTCGGTTTTATTTCATACTCCAACCCTGGAGTTACATGCTGAGATATGCAGCCTCCTGCAAGATACACACCTGAAGTGATGAATATATAAATCAAGACGTCTCTTCACTCTAGGATAAACAGATTTTGAGTCTGGTCTATCGCTCCTATCGATTTCATCATGTAAAACAAATAATCTGCACTGTAAATAAACACCAAATACATCAAATAGGATTGTTGAGTTTGTCCAACTGTTGAGTCAGAAAACTTTAAGGAAATGAACTCCATTCTCTATCCAAGTGATGGTCAGGGGCATCAGTCCTACAGGCCGAGTCTGAATAGCTGAACAACTCAAATGTCCGTCTCTCACTCTGCATAAGAGCCACATAACTATACACTCGATCTGCTATATGCTACTATCTGATTTGGGCTCCTAGTGCTGAGGATGTGGGGACTGCAACACCACAGCTGTTTCAACATGCTGTATGTTAAAATGCACCTTTTTTTTCTTCTTCACAGTAACACCTTGACTTGGAATATGGTGCCATGTAAAAACAAACCACTTCCTTTAAACAGAAATCCTGTGTTTAGATTTGCACTTCCCCTTTCAATAAAACAATGTTACATGAAGAAATATGAAGGTTGAAATTTTTTGTGTTTTCCCTCAAGACATTTCCTGGCATTATAATATGAGACCTTAATTGACCGGAGCAATGACAGGAAACGTGGGGCAAAGCAATCACAATGGCATTTTTGTGTGAAATTACACCATGTACGTTTTGAGAAGGAAGTGTTGCGAGTGTATTGCTAGTAATTTCAACAGTATCTGATGCAATACAGAACCAATAACGAACCATGTTGAAATAGAGTTGAGTGAAAGGAAGGTAACTAAATTGTGCTTGACTAATCCATCCACTTTTTCAAACAGGAGTCAGCCAGAGCACTGAGTTTTACAGGTTTCCCCCCCTCATTTTCCCAGGTTCAGTGCGGAGCCGACTGAATGTTGGAGGGTGGAGCAGGAATTTAGTGTAATCTAGACAAGGATCTCGAGACACTGATTCAGTCATTCTGAAAGCTGTGTGGTAGAATGCAGCCTCAGTGCCAGGTCATTAGTGAGGAGTTCCTGTGAAAAGCTTGAGTCCCAGCGACTGCTTCTCAAAGCTGATTGTGGCAACTGATGAAAATAAACAATCCTACATGAAGAGAAATACATGCAAAGCAAAGATATTAAGTGGAAAAAATGCTATCCACCTAGGATAAAAGTGGAAAGATTCCTGCAAACCATCACTCTTCCCCTTGTGCCAGGTCAGTAAATGAAAAGAGCAGCTGGGGGAAGGAGGTTCATCCAAGAGCTTTAAAACAATTCTCATCTTTAGGTGAGATTCACACTGGTGGTGATGATACAGTAACAAAAGCCTGAAAGGAAAAACAAAAAATCTTAGAGGAGTAGTGACAACTGAAAACCCTGTTTAAGCAATTTCTCTACCTTGTTTTGCAATATACATAGTCGTTCTCTTTTGTGGTGAAATGCTGCGACTGCACCAGTACAAATTCTGTACAAAATCAGTCATTTAGCCTCACACCTTTTCACTCTCTAGCTTATGCAGTTGCATTGTATTATACGTTGTTATCCAGCTGCCCCGCAGCATCTGGAAGCCATTTCCGGGAATGCACTTGTGTGTTTGACACACTTCTGTCTGTCTGACCAAACTCTGCTGTCTTCAGTGTGTGGGCAGCTGTTGACAAAGTCTGAATCAAGAGTATGAGTAAAAGTATATATTAAGATATATAGATCCTGTTTTAAAAGTATTGTATTATGTTGTTATATATATTATGATTATTGTATGATCAATTGAATGCTGAATTATTTTGTTCAAATGACTAAATAAGTTAAAAATTACAAATATTATACAGCTTTGTTTTTCATTATTATTGTTAAAAATGTTACTAAAAATGTCTACTT
Source organism: Diretmoides pauciradiatus (assembly GCA_900660315.1). NCBI lineage: Eukaryota > Metazoa > Chordata > Actinopteri > Trachichthyiformes > Diretmidae > Diretmoides > Diretmoides pauciradiatus. The sequence goes on from CABFOS010144227.1 coordinate 17,999, forward strand.
TTGAAATACCTGGTATATATATACACAGTATACATTATGATGCTAAGCGTACTTGAGTAACATGTATAATTTAGAAGAACCAAGGCCTGGAAGACAACAATACAAGAATGGGAGCACCCATTTCCCCAGGCATCGGCAGCGTCGCGCGGAGGCCTGGGGTCGTTTGCTGAGCTGTGGAACTGTTGTTGTAAATGACAGGAATTGCAACAAACATACGGGAAAGGAGACAAGAGAGTTCACACTTCCCAAGCAGGCTCAAGCTCCCATGAGATATCGTTAGAATTAAAAAAAAACATTTACTTATCCCTTAGGAAATTAACTCATTAACTACACATAAATAATTGTAATTTAAGATCTAAGTTTAAGAGATTGTCTTACTCTATCCAGTACTTGTGCTATGTTACATCAGTGTTAGTCAAACCTTGTCTAGATCAGTGGTTCTCAACTGGTCTGGCCTTGGGACCCACATTTTCCCATGGTCATTAAGTCGTGACCCACTTTTATATGGTTCAAACCAAGCAAATTTATTTCTCAGTAATGGGCTAGTAAACACACATACACAATGACATCATGACCTTTTTAACATAAAATAAACAAATATTTTCATCCCATGGAAATCATGAGTTTTCCTTGTAGATTCGCCTACCGAGAGGAAAGACGTGAGCGTCTGTTGACTGATAAATTATCATATAAACCCGTTTTCCACAACCTAAAAGTGTTGAAACTGATTTGGTTGTGTTTTTTTGTGTTTGAAATATAACAGGATTTATAGATTACATCTTAAAAGCATAGTGTTTAATACTTTTGCATTTAAAAAATATTTTGTTTGACCGCTCACTCCGCGACCCATTCAGAACTAGTCCGCGACCCACTTTTCGGTCGTGACCCACCAGTTGAGAAACACTGGTCTGGTGTACATAGTTAACCTTTTAACAGTCTTGTCTTTCTACAGTAATGGTTTAAAGCATTGACAGTAGAGGAGCAAGCAGCAGGGGAGGTCTTGATAACCTCTTGCTGAGAACATATTAGCACACAGCGTGGAAACATATCGACTGAACTGAGACCCACCACCACCTGCAATCAAATATCCACTGTAATCTATCCCTCCACTACCCTGCCCACATCCACATCCACTGCAATTCCTTCACAGTACACTTACATCGAGTTAGAAAATGAATTGGTGGTAGAATGTTTTCTACTAAATCACACCATCTGGGCAGAAATCTCAGCATCTGTGCTAAGCTTCCACTGCTTGTATAAAGAGACAGTGAAAACTTGATTTTATTTCCCTGGAGTAGAATTAAAATCATTGGATATCTTAGGTGGTAGCTGGTCAAGCTGACAAAAAACCCTCTTTCCAGACCGTCTTTGACCTTTCCTGTTCAGTAGATGTTAATTGTCATCCGCTGTGGCACCTTTAACAGGGGCCAGCTGTCCCAGATGGCCGGCCAGGCCCTGAGCTATCAGCAGATCTGTGTTCCTAGCATGATGTTAGCGTGAACCACTGACACGGCACAACAGCCCTCCAGGGAAGCACAAAGCAGCCTAGCAACCCCGCGCAGCCAGGTTGCTCTCTTTCCTCTTCTGGATTCTCAAATGTTCAGGTGCAGACATTAAATGGGCGGTGTAATTAAACACTACAGTACGACAATCGCTGAGGAGGATTTAAAATGTATGTGGACACAATGCCATTTGAAAATTAAACTGCTAGTCTATACGCAAGTACAGGTTATTATATGTCATGTATTATATGTTATATGTCAACTATTGGTATATATACATTAATTCCAGATGCGTAGGTTTTGATGGGTAGGTCATTTTTTTATTACTTTCAGATCCCACCATAAGACAATTTTAAATTTTAAATGGATGATGAAACACAAAGGCCAACCAACACATTTTTTTGTGAAGGAAGAATTTATTTTGTTTTTTCTTTCTCTGCATCTACACTTAACTCTTTATGATGCAACCAGCACAGGTTAAAACAGCAGTACAGTTGAATTGAACTGTCTAGAAATGTGCTATTAAAAAGACTGCAGAAAAACAGGTGAGTAACCCTCTACCAGGCTATTAAGAGAGTAGAGTCTTCTCTCTAACATCCTGCCCCAAACCTAAACCTGAAAACTGATGTTTTGTAGACACAAACTCGGGTATCCGGCGTAGCAAATGTCCATTTCACTCATTCCTTTGATTTTGCAAGCTTCAGACTAGGAGCAGTGCCATGTCTAAGGCACAGCCAGGTCCTACTGTCAAAGCAGGTAATCCCCTCTTGATCCTGATGCTGTCATACTGTGTGTGCTGAAAATCAGGCTTGGGGGCCATTGGGGTAAACAGCACAAAAGAACGATGCCATCTCCCAAAGCTGTCCACAATAGATACTGCCCTCGTCAAAGCACAGTGAACTTTTTTCAAAGACTGCAAAATTTGTAGCTTTGTAAAAACAAATAGGAGAATATATTTCTACATATATATATGTATATATATATGTAAAGCATTTTAGTAATTAGTAACAAAAACAACCAGAGAGACATTATCAAAAGGCACAGCATGACAGTGGTGACGGTGGCTGCTCCGCGACGAGACTGTAAACATTCTGTCCTGCAAGTCTGGAGTGAGCGACTAGGCACAAGTGTCTCCAGAAGGCAGTGGGTTAGCCACTACGCAGCGCTGCTGCTGGACACAGGAGAGTGGGGCACATCTTCAGTGGAAATCACTTAAACAATCAGTTAAAAACAGTGTGATAAGGCTAAAAACACTATACCTTCTATGAAATCTCAGAAGCAGAGGCAGCAGTGGATACATGGATTTCTCTCTGGGTCACAACATTGATTATAGTTAATTCAGCCACTCGTTGGACCAAGTGGTGCAGTGTTTTTCACCATTATTGATCATTATGAAAACCAAAGGCATATGACCTTTTTTTGCAGGGAGCATTTAGAACTTGGCTTAACTTGAGAACGAGATTCTGCCTCATTGCATTATACCGCCCCCTTAAAACAAGAACCAGCCATCCAAAAATCTAGGCAACACACACAGAACCTTGGATTGTGGTTAAAATGATTGGAGTGTTATCTCCCTGTATGTCTCTCTCCATAGAATGAGCAGCTTTCAGCGGTTTGGGATGCTGGCTATTGTCTGCTGAAACTCCACTACCTGGCTGAGGGAGGTGCATGGCCGTTGGTCACCAAGGTCCAATCAAAATGACTGGGGCTGCCACTCTGAGTCCATTAAGCATTGTCGTATTTCTGCAGGGCTTCCTCTAGCTTGCCTGTGATTTTCTGGAAGAAGCTGATCTGCTGCTGCAGGTATTGCTGCATCTGTGACTTGAAATCTCGCACACGGATCTGGTGGAAGTGCTGGATCTCAGCCAGCGTGGCGAAGGAGATGATGTTGCAGCGCTCGTTGACGCCTTCCGCCTGCGGCCTGTCCATCTTGCCCTCCTCTACGTGTTTCTGGCTCTCTTTCACCTTCGTCAGTGCTCCTGTTTGGGGATGACAAGAAAGTACAGAGGCTTGGGGTTAGTTCAAGCGTCTCTTTTCTTTGTTTGCCTGATCATATTTAGAATGTCGATATCCTTGTGTCATTTTTGGAAACGGCTTCACCATGAGGGTACGTGTTGTGGAAATTGAAACCCAAGACCCACGCCACTTATTTGACAATGTCCAATCAAGATTATCAGGATGCTATTTTAACCAGCATGGGAAAGTAGCCACAAGTTGGCTCTGTCTTGAACACATTTTCCGTCTTAAAGCGATTTTATTTCTAGGGCAACATTAGATCAGATTCTATGAGAGGAGTTTTTCAATAACCTAGGATGTTCTTTGCTAGTATGACCCGGGGCGTGACAACAATGTTACCAAAAATAGTTTTGAGCATGAACTATGAGTTCCAAACTCCAAACTCTCTGAGAACCAGAGCTACATCTGTGACCATAGTTGGAGACTGTGAGGGGGGGGGGTCCAAATCTAAAAATATCTAGAGATGGATTACGTCACCTCAAAGGCTTTTTTGAACATCCATTTAAGGGGATTTTGTTTTATTTTTAATACCATCTACTAAATGTGGTATTGTCAGGGAAATTACATTAACTTACATTAACTAACTTAGCCTCATTTTCTTCTTTTGGAAAAGGTTACTCCAGGATCAGGAAAATCCAGGAATTGACACAAAGGCATTTAGTTCAACATGATTAAAACATGTCACCATCTTTCTGATGGCCAGGAACCTAATACCCTGGTACAGTAATATCCACTGATCAAGGTCTTTTGACCGTGCCTCGATCAAGACTAAAATCCAGAGGTGACCCCAACGCTGTGGAATAGCTCATCCCCTTAATGTTAGATCGGCAAATTCTGATAACTATTTCAAACGCCATCTTAAAACTCATTTGTATGCTGTTTCTGTCATGTATCTTGTTTCTGTTTCTCTCATATGTTTTTGCGAAGCACTTTGTACCTCCAGCTTTGAAAAGTGCTATAGTAATGTTAGTAAGTACACACACATTATTGTAAGACCTACTGGAAATGACTACCCAGTCGTGGAGGAAGTAGTAGTAGGATGCTTAATCCTACATTTGCAACCACTCTGCTTAAGCTTGTGTCAGTAATCTGTAAAAGCACAGTAAAAGTGGCAACATTTCATTCATTATTTGAATCTGTTAGTCAGTCCATAACATCATTAAACCTCCCATGAGCCCTTGGTGGAATAATCTTAACTAACTACTACCTAGTGCTCACCTGCCAAGGGACGGTAAACTAAAAAAATATATACTGGGAATCATTTTTACCACACAAAATAATGAATTATACAGTCTTCACAGAAATATATGACCCTGCCATTACCATTTAGAAACAGTGACTAAAAGGTACCACGATTACATCACGGATCATTGGTAACTCTGCATAAAAGTGACACAGGATATTCCAGTCAGAGGGTTTCTGTCATCAGTGTCTGCTGAGAAAGAAATCTGAGCCTGTTGGTTTCCACATAGACAGGAAGTGCTGCCGTTCTCTGTTGTCATTGTGGTGGATTCTTGTGGCTTGCAATGATTGAGACGTTAGGGTGTACCTGCCATTTTGACACACATCCCACATCATTGCTGCAGTTTCCTTTAAAAACAGTTGGCTAGAAGATAAGTCTAAAAGAGAAAGAGACAAAATTATTGTTCCCCAATTTCTTTTGACAAATGTCCAAACGTGTTTTGGAGGTGGGAGCTAATGCTTAAGATTTGCTCTTTTTAACTATAATGAAATATTTTATGATTTGCAACTTGATCTGTAAGTTGTGGATTTTTGTTGTTGTGTTCTACACCTCAGCTAGGTTACATTTAGATTTAAATGTCACTGGCTGCATGCCTACTTGGCTCTATCCTAGTTCCCTGTTCCCTGCAGAAGCATTAACTAGCTTACATCAATATCTGGGAGTATTTGCACAGAAACCTGACGTGCTGTAATAGGCTTAATATTTGCAATCGTGCATGTACTCTACCCTTCAGGTGTGCAAATACATTTCCTGCATTGCCTCGTCATGGGAATTGGTGTCATGTTGTGAATTAGTCACCATGGTTAATACTCAGTTGAAAGAATGATTCAGAGTGCTTAGTTCCTGGTAAGTGAGGCCACACTGATCTCACATTTCTTTTCTCTATCCTCTTCTGCTTTCCATATAAATTAAAAAGAAAAAAATGTGTCCAAGTCCTGTTTCTTTACCACTGAAACTGTCAAAATACAGACTCCAATGCACAGAGTAATGGAAATATGCTGACATTTCCTAAAAAAATACATTTCAGCACCCCCC
>CABFOS010144227.1:23814-35766 GCA_900660315.1 Diretmoides pauciradiatus
CCAAATCTGCAAAGTTTGCCTTCTGGCAGTATCCCTCAGCTGCAGTTTAACCCAGATCTTTGAAATTCATCTAATGCACAACAGATTGAACATGACAGAAAGAAAGAGAAAGAGAGAAGGTGGGAGTGGAAGAGAGAGGGAGAGAGAGAGAGAGACATGGGAACAAACACAGCTGTCTAAAGACTTAAAGGCCAGTCCTAGCGGTGTGTTGTGTACCTTAAAGGTCTTTGGCTTCCTGTGTTTTAAAAGCCCACTAATGGACTGAGCTGGACTGATTGTTACCATGGAGACTTGATGGGAAATTGGCAGGAGTTCAGCGATCGAAGGTAATGTCAGCAAACTGTAATGTACAGCGCCTCATCATTTTCATAGCTGCTGCAATTTACTGCGGACCTACCACAACAACAAAGAGACCAATAGTAACGACAGTTGACAATCTCTGACACATTGAACATAACAATTGAACATTTATCGCACATTTCCAAAGCTATCGAACGTGCTGTGCAAAAGAATAATGCCTATAGGCTACAGCAGGGACAGCAGAAGCTATATCATCTATAGTGATTTATGAAGTGTGTGTGTGTGTGTGTGTGTGGGGGTGAACACTGCAGAATGTCACACCGACACCGTGAATAGGGAACAGCCCACCCAGTTGAAAGCCACTGAGGAAACCCTCCGTGGGAGAACGGTGATGGCAGTGAGCCCTCCTGCTCTAGTTATGAAGCCACTTCAGCTCTTACGTAACGCCTGGTTACACAACACCATGCCACTGCTGCTCGCCTGTGACCTGACTCTAATAGGCAGCGGCAATGCCAGTCTCATCCTCCATCACCTCTCTCACCCGTTTGTGCATTAATGGAGCCAAGAAAGAACGCCGAAATAGCGCATGTCCGGGAGTAGCAAACGATATATCACACAGTCTTGCAGAGTTTGCACAAAATGAGTGTTAGCTGAAGGCTGACTTTGCATGAAATAACACGACGTCCGTTTAAATCAGTGGTTTCCCTTGTTTGCCTCCCATTGTTCTAAGACTCAATGTGGTGATAACACTGTGATGAGACAAGACAAAATAAAAATATGCTGCTTGGTGATGTGCTGGACAGATAATAAGAGAGTTATTTGAGGAATTTGATACACAGCCAATATGGGAAGAAGGCTGACTGGAGGAAAAATCCACCCTAAAATACTCGCCCACAAATACAGCTATCAGCGATGTACATTGCATTAATGGGTCCATTTTGTTTGGTGGTGTATTTTTCTTATTCTCGTGGATAAGTGGCCAGATGTAGATGACGTGACATGACATGATGACATGACATGACATACTTCCAGCACAGCTACAATGGAGTTTAACAGCAAAAAAATGTTTCAGCTAGCTGCTATTTAAAACATCAACAGTCACCATTTTACACCGATGTTCAACAACCACACTGGGAGAAATCTACTATAGAAGAGGAAGAGACACCAATTTCTCCACCATGAGTAGCATCAATAGTCAATAAAGCAATGCAGCCACAAAATATGTTGTGACTCGCTTTTCTTTTTCTGGAAAAACTCGCTGTATAAAAATATTATTTGCAATGTTAAATTACTGTGTGTGATGTTCTGTTATTGTAGCTAAACTAATAATGTGCCATTATCAGTCATCAGAGTCATCAACACATTTCAGTAGATTCGGAAGGTCATATTTGCCATTGACAATGACATTTAGAATTGTCATTGTTTTTCAACTCACCGTGTTCCGTGTTATCAATGCCGTCAGTTTAATTTGAACATTGGAGGGGATGGGGGGGGCACCAGGTGACAATTCAAAATATAATAATATAATGCAGTAAGGCTCTCGGGCATTCTGTATTGCTTTCAAATATTTATTCTCCTGTTGGCTAGATCAAGTTTTTTAAATTTAATATTAAATATTGATTTAATATTTGATATTGATCCAGCAGAGCTGTCGGCGTTGCTCGCAGCAGCTGGAGGAGCAGCGCTGCTCGTGTCCTCCTGTAACGGCAACTTGTTCCACATCCCCAGTTGGTTTTGTCTGGTTGGGTCTTTGGCCTTCATTTCCTGTCTGGAAAAAACTTTAAACGCTTTTCTGCCTTTTCCCTGACATTGCAACTCGCTACTTCGTTTAATTACGGTGGCGCGACAGGTAGACCCAACCAATCAACCACTGTCATCTGCTGAGCTGTGACAGATCCTGACGGCATCTCACGTTTTTAGATCAATTAACTAGGTGTAAACAATAACGCCACACATTAAACGTATGGCCTTTGCAGCGTCTCTGCCTTTTTTTCTTTTCTACCTGAAGTTTTCTAAGGTTTTATTTCCTAAAAGTCTATTCATTTTTTTACGTTAGTGGAGGCAGGCGGCAATTCAGCGGAGTCGGGGCACCTCCACTATAGACGGCTGCGGGAAACCCTGTCACTGATCCCATTTAAGCATCTTAACCAGTGAGCATGTCTGAAAACCCTTTTCCTCCTTCCTCTTTTCTCTGGAGCTTAACAAGAGAAAACAATAAGCCCTAATGCTGTTTAGGCTGCAATATCAAATTTAAAACACCTAAACTAAAAGCACAAACATAAATTGCTAGGGCACAACAACCTTTTGAAAGTAAAGCCAGTTTTGTTGTGAATATCATGAGTTAGCATTAGCCCAGCCAACAAAAGGCTCTAGTCATTTTGCTGCCCACCCCACCCCCCACACACACCACATAACCCCAACAGTACTGCTTCATCACCACCCACTCATTCTACAGTAAAAATATGGACAACAAACATGAAACAAACAAACAAACATGCTGAACTTTTTCATCTACACTCTCATCCAATCAGGATGAGGGCCGGTGGGCGCCCGTCCTATATAAGGCCTCCACACCCACTGCTCTGCTCCGTCTTCAGCGAGACCCAGGGACACAGTAGGGCTGAAGTTAAAAAGTTCTGTTCTATGCTCACAGAACTAGAGTTACAATACTAAACTATCGATCTATTTCACATAGGCTCCACCTTCTAACAGCTTCGCTATTGGTTTAGAGGTGAAGCTGGATATAGTCTGCTCCCTGCTGGATCCAGAGATAACCCCTGATATACCAAGAGAAGCACATAAGCACCTCATGATACTGACCCTTACTCACCGACGGGAATAAAAGAATGGAGATACATTGACTATCCTCTGTTATAATAAGTCATTCATTTGAGGCACAAGCCAAGCTTTGAATGAGTAAGAAGGTGTGAGTGGGGAAGACAAACACGTCACAGGTGTGTTGTGACAACCTTTCTGATTCTGGGTTTATGAGTCACTGTATCACTCTATAATAAAAACCCTATTCTGACTCCCCAGCAGCCACACTAAACACAGAGTGGGTTAGGGAGCCTCGTAACACATGATCCATCAGATAGAAGCGGATCAAAGGACAAGGTGAGGACCAAGACATCGCTGTACAGATGTCCTCCACTGAAACTCCCCCTGAAAAGCAGCGCAGTGGAAGCAGCTACACTCTGTGAGCTCTGATTGACGGGGACGGCGTACATCCTGCGTCCACGTAGGCATGCATGATGCCGTCACATAGCCAGCGTGACAGCCGCTGTGTGTAGGTTTCCCCACCGATGTGTCACTGTAATGCACAAACAGTTGTGTTGATCTGACAGTGGCTGTGTGCTCCACGTAGCATGACTCTCCACTCTCTCTTCCTTGTGAGGGGGAGGGAAAAGGCGCTCCACATTAATAGCGCTCCACATTAATAGCCAAACAGCTTGGATATATGGAGAGGCATAATACACTCTCCCGTTTTGCTGACGTCAAAGCCAGCATCAAGGCTGTTTCAGATATTTGAACAATAGACTCGAACGGCTGATTGCCTAGAGCTTGCAGCACCAGAGGAAGATCCCACTGTGGCACGAAGACGCGCATCACGGGACGCTTCCTCCTCGCCCCGAAGCAAGAGGGTGACTGAACACCGATCTGTCTCCCAAGCTCTAAGACAAAAAATGTGAGGAACAGGGGTGCAAAGTCTTTCTTTCTTTCTTTCTTTGTTTATTTGTTACCTCAAGGCAGAAAATGAGGAAGGGCTCCCACCGGCAATTTTTTATTTTTCCTTTGAGGGTGAGCAGCGCCCATCAGAAGGTGGCGTGCGCTATACGACCGCCTTCATGGCCTGTGCCTTCAGCCGGCCCTGCGCCAACCTCTACGCTAATGGCTAATGTGAGCTCTGTAGAGGGGGCGATCAATTGAGTGATGTTCAATCCCCCTCTGTGGGGAGGCTCACATTTCACCGGTCATTTCCATGAGGACAATAAAAAAACGGCCTGATGTCTGTGTCCTGTTCAGACAAATATAGGAAGCTAAAATTGCTTTGATGTGTTTCGTTCTAAAGAAAGCAATTGTGAAGTGATCAACAGACAACCTCTAGAGAAAACCTAGCTTACATACTTGCAGGAGACCTTAGGAGTGCAATGAGTATTTTTTTTTTTGCAAAGATTACCCATGTACCTGAATTTATCTAAATGTTCATTTGGATTAACACTCGACCAATGCTTCAAGACAGTCCCATTTTACTGCCAGTGCTAAGGGAAGTGAATTTCTCTGGGACCACTTCTGTTGCGGAAATGTCTACTTTAGTTTATGACAACAAGGATGTAGCCTAGACTGTAGTTCCTCTCTTCAGAGAAGAAGACAAGAACCTCCACACACTAACCACAAACCTCACATCAGAGTAGAAGAATAGCACTTGGGGACATTTCCTCAATGAGATCTTTATCAAGCAAGGTTAACCTACATGGAGCGTAGTGTGGTCAATCAATGGAGAGAGAGAGAGAGAGAGAGAGAGAGAGAGAGACAGAGACAGAGACAGAGACAGAGACAGACAGACAGAGATAGATAGATTTAAACATATGAGAAAGAGAAAAAGGAGATGGGTAAGGTATACAAAGAGGGATAGAGAGATGAGGAGAGGAACAGATAGATCGATACAAAAACCAAACAGAATGCCTGGCGCAAAATGTGTTCAACTGCAGGTCTACCAGCTTTTTTTTTCAACCCAGACAATTTCAGCCCCAGCTGCATAGTATTGTCTTCATACAATGATAAGCCAGTGAACTCTAGGCTGCCATGTTCATTAACATGTTCATTAACACGCTCCTATTCTTTCAGGCACCTTTACCCCTAATTAGAGGCAACTCATCAGTGTTCAAATACTGAAGTATTCTGAAAGACCTCAAAGGCCTAGAGGGGAAATATAAGTGGATTTCACAGAGCGAATGTTAAGTACTTGTGCATAGGGTAATTGCATCCAACGCTCCCTAGCAGAGTTGCAGGCTATTTGAGTTACAAACAGGTATTCACTCTACAAGAATGAGGGCACTTGGTATTTAACTTTGGTGATTTTTTTTTACACTTTAACAAACATGTTTTGACATCAGTTCATGAAGGTCACATTAGCTCGTCCCAATGTACCACTATCACCACCGTGTAGTACTTCTTCAACAGTTTGATACAGAATACGTATGAAAGAAATTCAACACGTCAACATTTGGTTTGCATTGAACAATAACGTTCTAGTGAGTCACCGTGGATACTTACTTACTAGATTTAACTGAAAAGAAAAGAAAGCATTGAAAAATAGTGGTGGCAATTTCTTCTATGGATCATTCTGTGGCCCTGTGGCGTCACTAGGTCAACTATGCCACTAAATGACAACCCAGCTGGGGTGCAAGAGAATTGTTTTCATTCATGTCCTACAGCAAGTACTAGCTCACCTAACAGCGTGACTCGGGTACACACACACATTTTGCTTAAACCTATAAGGTGGTTGATAGAGCAGACTAAACAGGTAATTATATTTTCTGTCTCTCACTTCTGCTATAATTAGAGACGACTGGATTTTTCAAATCACCAGCACAATGCAGAAATGAACAGCTATGAAAGCAATACTGCATGGGGGAAAAACACCTTTTTCACCACCCTCATAATAAACGGTTCAGCCCATCAGGAGTTAAACAGCTTCAACCTTTAAAAATCAAGCTCTAAATATCAGAGTGATTTGAGCAAGATAAAATAGGCTGCATGCTGCTGTTCTCTTATCTGCTGTCTGCTCTGTTTCCCATCACTTACAGCTGGTAGTTGCAAATCTACCAGCGTCGATGAGGCTGTCATCTATTCCCAATACTCCCACTCTGTCATCTATTCTCAATATCAAACAGAGATTTCATGTGTTGGGAGATTGATCAGCAGGAATAGACGTGGCACAACAGTTGACCGATGACCAATCCTTGCAGTATGTTCTAGTATGTTAACTTTCAGGGCCCCAACAGTGGAATCAGGGTTTCTTATCATTGGAGCTAGATTGTGTTAACAACTGCATCAGCTTCTTTGGGCTGTGTGCGTCCTACGTGGCAAACTGCATTTAGGCTGACTGGGAAGCTTCTGTCCCACTATAACCTCAACCTCATCGTCAATCTTGTTTTTCTCACATCATCCATTGTGGACTGAATAGGCCTAGTGTTTGAGGGGGGCCCAGACCTTAGCCCAGGACTTCCCTAGCCTAGATCATAGGCTGGGTGGGAAATTAACACACGCTGGTCAACTCCCAAGCCACTTTGACAGATAACTAACTATTGTTTGAAGGTCGCTTTATGAATCTATTTAGCTGGTAAAAAAAGAGAGCACATTTTGGAGAGGCTGGTGGACAGAAACGTCAATTCTCTGTTCTGAACAGAGAGCTGCTGTGTGACCTCTGCCTGAGAGTCATGACAATCCAGTAAGGTAGAGCACTGGGACATAATGCATTGTATGAAGAGGATTAGTCCACGTTGTCCTCTAATCTAGCGGGTGTATTGTAAGCTTAAGTCCTATATGATGTCCTATATGGAAGTGTGTCAGACTGGGCTCTCATCAGTTCCCAGTTGTCAGTGACATGGTTTAAAGAGGGAGCTGCTAAATTAATGCATAATGACGTAGTGGAGTACATCAAAAAGATAAAGTTTGCAAGGCAGTCAGCAAGATAACAGCCTAAATGTGATTGGACTGTCTAGTGTGGTTTGAGTTGGCATGCATGTTCCGTTTAGACCAATGTTTTGTCTTTGCCTCCATAAGGAAACAATTCATTCTTATGTACTGTACACAGCATAGAGAGCCTCTACAGAGGAAGCGCTCTTGCATAACAGTGTCGACTCTCATGGAGTGACATTTTGCAACACAATGAGAACAATCATTGCTTTTCATGTAGGAGGATGGCGTAGATAGTCTAACACTGGCTTTCTGGGGAAACAAGGGAAAAACCAGTGGAGAATCAGATGTGACAGATTGAACTGAATTAAGTGCAAATGTTGTTTTGGGTCAGTGGTGTGATCGCCAGGTCAGGCAGGGCATTGTCCATTTTCCAGGCATTGCAATGTAATAGATCACCAGCCGTGGAAAATCAAACACAGCATGTCAGCCAAACGTGTGCCGCCCATATGATTCAGCAATTGAGTGAAACTAGGGCAAGTGCACGTGAAGAAATTTCCAGCTGCAAAAATTCCCTATTTGTATTTCAGCTTTAACAGCAATGATTGGTGTCTGGTGCTATCAGGTCTGACAACCACAACGGGCTGAGACAAGCAAATTATATTGCAACGGCATGTGTTTATTTGACCCCTTTTTCTTGTACTTCAGTCAATCTTGTAGGAGGAAAAGAGGTATTGTAGATTGGATTTATGATCTCAGAGGTACCATATTTGTGGTTTATATGTACATGTTTGACTCATTTTAAACAGGAAACCGGGAATCTTGAACCCCATGATTATGAATCATTTCAGTGACCAAGTTTTAGGTGAGAATAGACTTTGGTGTTACATATTTGGATTTGGGTTGTCCACTTGTCATGCCTCGCTATGCTATTATCTGACGACTCAAAATTAAAAACCACCATAAACAGACCTGCCTGGTTTAATAGCCCAATAAATGTAACTGAAAATAAAGTTTAGCAACAATCTGTGACCTGTCAAAAGGCATTAAAACATAAAACCTGTCTGGCTGTTGACAGGCTGCTGTTTATAAGGACACTAACACATCACTCAGGGAGGAATGGATTAAGAGTGTGTGAGATCATGACAATGTTACCTTTCTGGACGTGGATGATATCTGGGTAGTTTGCCAGGTGGCCCTGGTAAAGCGCTAACAAATCCATGATTGGGTCGAGATCCTTGCTGGGTTGCTCAGCAAAATAGTCTCCGATGGCTTCATATGCCTCCCCAGTGAAGGAGATGGCTTGGTTGAGTCCAGAAGAGTACGCCTGCTGGTCCATTTCAAATGCTTGGCTGAGGACCTTGAATGAAAAACCCACTTTCTGGTACTCCTTCTTAAAGCCGCTGATCTGCTTGCGGGCAAACTCATTGACGGTGGCATTGAGCTGCAAGGCGCTGTCGTCCATCCTCTTGGTGAAGGTCTTGAAGCCGTCTATTTTGCTTTCGACCTCCTGGAGGTCCAGTGGATCCGTGGGGGTGCTGATGGTGAGGAAGAAGTTGGCTCCGACCATCTCGTCCTTCTCCGCCTTCCTCTTGCCCTGTTTCCAGGCCTTCTCGTCTGCACTGTTGCAGGTGAGGAAGTGCTGGAAAACATCGCACCTGGCCAGGACAGGGTGGCTGGTCATGTGGTTCATCCACCATATGAGGCCCTTTCTCCTCTTGGAGATGAAGTCCTCCTCGAAGCGTCCGGTGGCCTGCTTCTCTGGGATGTGGGGCACCGAGATGACAGGGAATTTCTCCACCAGCCGAGCGTACAGCCAGTCGAAGTGCTTATACCTCCTGTTCACCTGGTTCTGCGTGTGGGTGGGCGTCAGCTTGTAGGAGATGTAGCTTTTCATGCCCTTGAACTTGGTCAGCTTGGTGGGGTCGTCGATTGTACAAGCGAACGGGTACGGGTTCTCTTGCCATTCGGGACCATACTGATCCATCACCACGCAGATCTTGTCCCCATCCTTCACAAACCCAGATGCTTCCCCAAGCACAAACGCTTCTCCTCCTGATTTCACAAAGGTTGAAAATCTATTCAGGTTTCTACTGACCGTGGCGCTTTTTGCTTGCTGTGCATTTCCCCCTCTTGACATGGAGGATGTTGACACTCTGTAAGTGGACGGCCCGTTGCCTTCAAAGTCGTGGTAGCGTCCTCCTACAGTTCCTGGCTCATCTGCAACTGTGGAGCTGTCATCCCAGTCATCATCCCAGTCATCATCACTCCCTTGGCTGGTCTGATGATAACTCTGCTGCTGCTGTTGCGTGGGGGGAGAGAATGTTGGCGTTGGCGTCGGTGCTGATGCTTTAGAGAAGTTCTCAACTTTAGTCTGAGCTTTAAACGACGAGTCAAAGCCGCCGGTGGGTACGTTGGCGTACGTGGAGGGCTGTTGGTAAGCGTCCCCAGATGTGCTGCTGCTGCTGTTGTTGTTGAACGTGGAGGCGGCGTCGCTCTTCAGGACCTCCACGTAGGACGCGGGGAACAGTCCTCTCTCCCCTTTGCTGTTCGCCCCCTCCAGCCAGCCTTCAATGTCGTGCTCGCTGTACAAAGTCACAATCTCGTTCTCTCTCACCGATATCTCGCCCGGGTTTTCAGAGCTGAAGTCGTACAACGCTCTCGCTTTGAGCGCCATGATTCCCGGTCCACCGGCCCCGGTGACTGGGGAGGTCCCGCGGGGCAGAGCGAGCCAGGCGAGCCCACCCGAACTACCGCAACTCAACTAACTACTGCTCAACTAACTACTGCTCAACTAACTACTGCTCAACTAACTACTGCTCAACTAACTACTGCTCCACTAACTACTGCTCCACTAACTACTGCTCAACCAACTTAACAAGGCACGAAGAAGAAACCTCTCGCGCGTCCCGTTCACCGGCGCGTGCCGTCCTCGCGCGGGGGGCGTTCAAGTCCCGTTTGATATCGAACGTGCGTAGTATAGACTCTGCAGTTGTAATCCAGAGGTTCCCGGTGTTTGAAAGTGGAGCGAAGGTACTTAACGTTACAGCACTTCAGTCCTCCAGCCTCCCTCTGATCTGATCTGACGCTTCTGGAGTGGCGTTGCGCAGCCACCGGACGTAATCAGTCCGAATAATCGAGGGAGGAGCCAGGACTCTGTAAGCCACCAGACAGCATCAAACCGGGTGGTGTATAGGGGCAAGGTTTCCCAAAGCTGTTGAATACACACATGTGTAATATACGCTTTATGTTATCGACACCCACATTTGATAAGGTTTTGCCTCGGGGGTTTCCCTTTGAGATGATGAGTGTCTGTTTCCGCTGTAGGTGGGAATAAAACAATAGAAAGAGTGACACCTCTGATCGGAATAGACAATATACACTATTTCCAAGGTAACTTAATACTGAAATCAAATTAGTCGTAATTTTGCTGGGGATCCCCCGGAACCCTCTCAATGACCCCCGGATGCCCCGGACCGAGGTTTGGTTAATAATCAAGAAGCCTCAACAGTGGCTCTCTGTCTGGTTGATCAATTTAAGATAATAGCGCATCTACAAAGCAGTGGATGTCGTTGCATACAGTCTAATCATCTTCATTCTTTTCATTGTTTTTCATTGCAGTGGACCTTTCATCACAATATAGATCATGCTATAACAATTCAACACAATAGATATAGAACAGGAACAAATACACCTAACAAATACAAATACAACACATATAAAAGATGAATCAGCATTATGTCAACAGGCAGATAATCCTGTCACCAGATACACTGAAGTTGAGCATGTGACATTTGTTGGTCACTTAACCGTTGCTGGAATTAACAGGGAATAGCAATGACTTTTGACATTCATATGCAATTCCTAGTTAAGTTTGTATTGGTGAATATTCACCACTTTCTCCTATATAGACAGAAAAGAAAGCAGGTTGGCCTCTCCTATCATCTGTGATACCATATACATGAATGTGAATTGGTGATGATGGAGTAGGTGACTGTGACAGTACTCAGGATGGTTTTCAGGAGGAAAGTATAGATTAAAAAAATACTGATAGAATTGAAGCAATTCCTTTTTTACTCATGTACATGTAATAGTTGAGACATTCTTGTGTTCATAGACAAAGAAGGAGCTCCAGGCTGCAGCATCAGACTGATATATCAGTTTGTCATCAGGCTGATACTGGCTTTTCACTAAATAACAATCAATCATCATCAATGCCTTAGCGGTGGCAGTCTGTAAAACCTGCAATGAAACCAGTTTCATTAGCATGGGTTTAATGAAGTTTTAGTGTCCCATGATCTAAATCCTGTTTGGGAGGTGTGAGTCATTCATGTTTACATATACTTCTTGTGCTCAAGACCACGTGAATAACACCGAATATTCAATTGAGGTGTATTTCCTTCTAATGTGGATGTATCAAAGCCAATAGTAACATTAACTTAGTGTGTTTGTTTCTAGGGAATTCATGTTCAGTCCAAACTCCATGTACTCATGTTTATCAGCTCAGATATAAATATGTTCACTCAAGCATTTTGTGTTTGGCTGACATGCTGCTACATAAACAAACCAAACCATTTCCTTTGGGACATATACATGTTGACATGGAGAAAGCAGCCAGAGTGCTTATTAACCATTTATATACTGTAATAATGTGTAGTTCTGGATGGGGTCTTTGCTCTGGTGGGTACTGCCCCCCGGTGGCTATTATTGGCATTTTGGTTGACGGAATTCAAGCCTATAGCTATTTGAGACTATCAGTCATTTTTGGTTATACATACATTATACATTTATTCCTCTTTATTGATATGACATGATGAGAGGCAGAGGAGCTTCTGTATGTATGTGTATAGATAGGTATGAGTATGTGTGTGTATGTGTATGTATATGTGTATTTATGTATGTATGTATATATATGTATATGTGTATGTATATATGTGTATATATATTGTAACATTCCCAGGAATCGGAGGCAGAGACGAGATCCAACGTTATGGCTTGATTTATTAACACTCG
>CABFOS010144243.1:4404-15123 GCA_900660315.1 Diretmoides pauciradiatus
CCAAATCCACAAAACACATGTGGACTGGTTGGGCAAACTCCCATGCCCCCTCCAGCACCCTAGCGAGGGTAAAGAGCTGGTCCACGGCTCCACGGCCGGGACGAAAACCACCTTGCCCCTCCTCAATCTGAGGTTCAACCACCGAAGGGGAATTGGTGTTGCTTTGAAATGCAAAAGCTTTTCTCAGACTTTAAAAGACCGTCAAAATCAAGATAAGTGACAATGAAATTAAAATGTTAAATAAATATTGCAAATACCTAAGGTGGCCTGTTTCACCAAAGGTTAAGGAAATGCAATTTAAAATGATGTATCATGTATATCCTGAAACCCTGCGAAAGAGATTTCAGTTTGAAGTGGAACCTTGTGGTTTTTGTCTGACAGAACCTGAAACTATTGAACATCTTTTTTATTGTTGTGCTGTCACATCTAAATTCTGGAAAGATCTGTTCAACTGTTAAATCTAGAAAATGAGAAAACCTTTTTCAAATATTTGAGATTTTAATTCATATGGATGGTCTTCCTAAATACAAGTCAGACATGGTAAACATAATCATCCCTCTGGGTGAATTTCATATTCATAAATGCAAATGAAAAACAGCAGACCTTCCCTGGTATCTTGTAAAAATGAATGCAAACTTTATTTGGCATCTTTGAAAACGCTTTGCGAAATGTATACATTTATTGGTGAATTGCATGGAGTCATGTCAAGGTCTCTTTCTTTTTGATTTTAGATTAAGCTCCAGATTTTAAGTTTATTTCCCGGATACAATGTCAACCCCCCTAAAATGTTTCTTTTCTAAAATGTTTTCTCCTCTTTCTTTCTGTTTTTTTCCTGTTTTTTGTTCAATGTTCAATGTTTCTTTAACGTCGTCATTACATATATTACAGAGCAGCATATATTTACATGACATGTATAAAGTATATGTAAAGTATATATGTATATTTCTATGCCCTACTTGTTATCTGTAAATTGTGACATGTTCAATAAAAAAATAAAATAAAAGGAATGTCTCACTAACATACATGCATTACCATAAGTGACCGCTAGAGGGCGCACTGCTCCACAGGTTGACTCGAGCTGAACAGGCCCAGGCAGTTAAATGTCTCAACCTCTTGTTAGTTTAGTCTCTGTTCTACCACTCGAGGGAACGTTCATCACTGAGCAAAGTCAAAAGTTACATCTGAACACGTAACAATAATGTTGATGAATGATTTAGCGGTTTGTGGTAACTGTTTCATGAACGCGATCCCACGTGAGTGAAGCGAGCACGTTACGTTAGCATGTTAGCTAAGCACGTTATGTTAGCTTGTTAGCTTGTTAGCTATCCGGGCTAACGCCACCGGAAACAACGTTTAACTGCTGTAAAATCACATAACTATTCAGCCAGGGAGACGGTAACTCACCTTACAGTCGTTACGAACAAACGCGTTTCCGTGCCCGGGGTACACGGGCCCCGAGCAGAAGTAACACTTCTCGATGCGCATTTTCAGAGGAGAGTGGCGTCTGAACACCACAACAACTCTGCTTCCGTCTCCTCTTCTTCGGCGTTAGCAGCTGAGCTTTGTTAGCTCAGTGCTGCCCCCTGCTGGACGTCCTGCTGGATCTCCTGTTAGACCTCCTGCTGGATCTCCTGCTGGATCTCCTGCTGGACCTCCTGCTGGACCTCCTGCTGGACCTCTTGCTGGATCTCCTGCTGAATCTCCTGCTGGATCCCCTGCTGGATCTCCTGCTGGACCTCTTGCTGGATCTCCTGCTGGACCTCTTGCTGGATCTCCTGCTGGATCTCTTGCTGGATCCCCTGCTGGATCTCCTGCTGGATCTCCTGCTGGATCTCCTGCTGGATCTCCTGCTGGATCTCCTGCTGCATACACCCAGAGTCACTATACTGTATATTGTGATTATAGTCAGTTCAGAATTAATTGTAAACACGCTTGTTTCTGTAAAATTACTGATAGCAAGTCAAAGATTATGCTTATCCTCAGAATCAGAATCAGAATCAGCTTTATTGGCCAAGTATGTGCACATACAAGGAATTTGGTTGCTGTTCGCTTTGCTCACATGTACTCACACATAAAAGAAGGTAAAACGAAGATAGGGAAGAATGTGTGCTCGACTAAGGCAAGCATGAATTGTATTTATTGTATTGCCTTTTAATTGTAGATGCTATCTGCATCATACTCTGGTATTATTATTTATTTAATCTATAGATCTTTATCTAGTTTCATTTGATTTTTGACTGTGTTTTTCCATTAGATTTTTCTGATCCCTGTGGCGGAAATCGTGTTGTAGTAATCAGATCACGATTTCTCCCACAGAGATCATTGAAGTTTCATTTTATCTCATCTTAACTCACATCATATGTCACTGGGAATGAAGAACAGCTTTATGTCATTAACAAAGACCAGTGTAGTAAAGCTTGTTGCTTAATAGAACCCATTGAAGAGACAAAAAGTATTTTGCAGATGGTTAAAATTGTAAAGGAGAAAGAAATAGTTATTGTGCTGTCATTTATTGTTTTCATAATGTGGACACTGTGAAACCCTTTGAGACTGTAACATACAAATACATTTGAGTTGACTTTGACTTGTAGCTCAAAATACTCATTTCCATTTTAACTTGTTTTTAAAGGAAAGTGTCTTTCTCGCACACACACACACACACACACACACACACACACACACACAGCGCTGACAATATCAACAAAACAGAGTGCAACATAAAATGTTTTTCCAGGAATAATTTTATTATCTATTTGTGACCATCTTGAGAGTATCAAAAAGGTTTGTTGCAACATTTCAACGCAGAAAATACTTTGGTGTTTACTTGGGATTAAAAAATGTATTTTGGTATTCAAAAGTAGATATATCAGAAAAGCATAAGTTAAATAACAATGAAAGTCTACATTCTAAATATACAGTTGGCACCTGAGTTCATTTAGCAAAGTTATCTGTGGTACCCAGTTTTGCCCTCTAATAACGTTCCACAGACAGAAAACTGAACTAGAAAAAAACAACTAGAAACCATCCTTATCATTTAGGAAAGTGTCACATTAAAATCGGGAAACATTTCTCTTTACAAGAAACATCATGAAGAAACATCATAAAGATGCTAAAAAAAAGACATTACAATTCCCAAATCAACCTAAATATAATCCAGGTGAAATCTCACAGTCACAATTGAAAAGACAGCAGACACTTTTTGACCTCTCAATTTAAGAAAAAAAAAGCATCTGACTAATCTTCACGTAAATAAAGCCTTTCTAGTATTCAAAACCATTGAAAATCATATCACATTAATATGCAAATAATGTTTTTCAAAATGCGAACCAAAGAAAATCACAAAATAACTGAGACTTCAAGTTTCTTTGGTTAGGATTATTTGTGTTACAAACGTATAAAAAGTGATTATGTTGCTCTTCACACATTGGGTTCTCATTTTGATAGTCAGAATCTTGTCATTGTCACACCTGGACAGGAAATATTACAGAGAGAAACCGATTTTCTCCCCATACAGAAATGTTGCTGAATCGTGACAGATGACTCTGAGGAATAAAAAGCATCATCTATCACTGGCAGAACACACTGCATCTTTGGTCTGGTGTGAATACTATCCACCACTTCATACCAAAGATCAGCTGAATGAAAAGCCGTACCCACATGAGGAAGCAGACAACTCTTTGGACAATAGCATCGGCGTCACCGCTGCATTTAGCAATGATCTAGAAGGCAAACGGAACCCAAGTCCGAGAGACTCGTGTTAAAGCTTTCACCAGAATAAAGCATCTAGAACCATTCTAAGGTACATTGACATCATTGGTAAGAATCAGGTTTTGGCATACGCACTCTTAATGTACATCCACTATATTTTTGGTTGCCTTTGAATATCTATTATCAAAAACTCTTTCTTTGGGGGAATTTCTTTCCTATCTTTGGATCTCATCATCTATAATATGCAAAGCCCTTTCCACATTAAGGCCATGTCAAAGCTTTATCAGTTCAGTGCAGTAAAGATATTGGTATGATATTACTCCGATAGGATGACAATATCTAATGCACTCATTGTTTTCACAATAACATAAATCATGTGAAACATAAAAGCTCTTTCAGCCTGGAAAATAAAATCGCAGAGAAATATTCCAACGAAGATCTCTATGTAATAATGCACCAACACGGGTAACAAGACATGGCAATCAAATGTTTTCACCTTGTCCCCTGAGTCTGAGAGAATACTGCACATTAAATGGTGAAAAGGAGGTAGTAATGTATATACTGTACAAGAACACAACACTGAGGTAGACAATCAGCAAAAGCGGGTCGACTTCACCCTTTTGCTCCAGTGGAAAGAAATTAAATATAATGAAAATGTATCAAGATACATTTTTAACATTCTTTTAAACATTCATCATGGGTGAGCTTTGGTTTAGGACAGACAACACCAAACACACAGACATAAGAGTAGACAGTTTAAAAAAAATAAGAAATTAAAACAACTATAACAAACATTCATACAAAATCCTGAGGTAGACCAGAAGCACAGGCTCGTTTCCTCCGTCATAATAGTTAGCTTCCTGATCCCATGAGCCTCAGAAGACCGAAGGGTCCAGTTCAGAGAAGCAGAGGAGGTGGAAGTGGTGAAGCTTTGGCTGCTAGAGAGCAGGTCCAGGCCGGGTTGGGTCAGGAGGCCACTGGTTGGGACGTGTACTGGGCAGGATGAGAGACCTCCACAGCCGAGATGCAGCAGACCTGGGTAGCGTCGGGGGCCGAGTGGCGGAGGGGATGGCTCGGTGTTTCCACCTTAAAAGACAGCTTCAGCTCTGCGTCGGTGGTAACGTCATCCGGCCCAAAAGACGGATGTCTGGAGCTTTGGCTGGTTGAGGGGTTGCTCATCTCCTCGTTGCTTTCTTCATTGGAGTAGTGTCCAGAGTCTCCGGTCTCTTGACTACCCTCGCTAGTGTGAGAGCTCTCAGAGTGAAACGGCCCATAGATGATCTCCCGGGAAGAAGGCTGGAGGGGCGCTGAACCCAACCTCTCCTCATACCTCAGAACGGTCTTGCCAGCCTCATAAAAACAAGCTCTGTCCTCAACCTAAAACATAAAAGAAGATAAGTCAGTGTGACTGAAAAAAAGATGAAACCTTATTGAATTGATTCATTTCACACCACTTACATCACAGTTACTTGGAATCCGTTTCTCCCTCTTGAAGAGCAGCCACCTCTTGCTTTGACTGCTTCTGTTGACGGGACCAGCGCTACTTATGACCATATTAGATCCACCCTAGAACAAATGAGAAGATATACTGTGTTACATATGGAGACCTCCAACAGCACAATCTCTAATTATGCCCCTTTAACCACAAGCTGCATCCCTGTGAATCTCAATGTCTCTGCACTAATGTCAAATTCACGTACATTTATTTTACTTAGCAAGTAAATTACTCATTTTGGCTCTGATAAAGAGTCAAAAACTCAGTGCAGAAACTCCTTGCAGATGCATTTTTGAGGTCACTGTGTAACTAGGGGGCGGCAGTAGCTCAGTCAGTAGGACTTGGGTTGGGAATCGGAGGATTACCAGGTTCAAGTCCAGCACGGACCAGTTAGACGGACTGTGGACTGGTTCCTGTTCATCCCCTGGTCACTGCCCATGTGCCCTTGAGCAAGGCACCGACCCCCCCAACTGCTCGGGACGCCGTTAAGCAGCAGCCCCATCACTCGGACATCTCTCCATTGGTGTGGTGTGTGTGTGTGTGTGTGTAAAAGAAATAACAATCTGAGTGATAAATTGAATTTCCTCCTCTCGAGATTAAGAAAGTAATTCTTCTTCTTCTAGGGCCTCACCTTGGTATCGATGAAGTGATCATTTATCATGGGCATAAGGACCTCATCATTCTCTGCATGGTGCTCATTAGGCAGAGACAAACCGGCTTGTGGACCTTCACCAGTCCCCACACCAATGACTTTGGGACTGGAGGATTTCCTATTAGTTATATACACAAACATAATAATACACGTGAATGTCAGAAAATCCCATCCTTCAGAGTTTTAGTAAGTACGTAAGTAAATTGGACATTAGCTCTCATACGTCTAAATGGTTATTTACAGTACCTGGATCTGCCCTTACTGATGAGGATCAAGGCACACATGACAATACAGGCCAAGGCGATGCACACACCCACAATGATCCCTGTCATGGACCTCTGGTCTATGTGGTAGAGACCATCAGAGAACACTGGAAGAGAAAAAACACAGTTGGGAAACCATTTCACATCAGCTACAGCTATTAACCCCCAGTCTCATTGCTCCGCTGTCTAACACTGACCAGTTGTGTCTGGGAAGCTGTCAGAATGCCGCGGGTTCTTGCTGCGGTGGCCGTTTCCACGCTGCAGTGCCAACTCCACAATACTGGAGAAGGGTCCATCCCCGATCTGGTTGGAGGCAGAGATCTTCACCAGGTAGACGTTCCCCGGCTCCAACTTCTCTAGCAGAGCCATAGTATTGCTCCCTGTCAATGACAGCAGAATCAGAGAGCAGGACTTAAAAATACAGAAAGATGCATAAATGATAATAGTAGTAGAATAGTATTCATATTAATTCTTGATATTCAATCACACCTCTCTATCCTTCAGATGGATATGGCTTCAGGTTCATTTGACCTTGATCACAGTTACAATCTCAGAGGGCCTCACAACACACACATTTTGAAACATCTATCTGCTTCTTGGAAACAAGAAATTACTGATGAAAATCACTATAATATTCTTATAATATTCTCAGAGGGACTTGAAGTCTGTCTGTGGTACTCAATGGTGAGTTTATCGTGACCTTATCATACTTCAACTCAACTCAAATGTATTATAGGCTTTCCTTGTAAGGGATGATACCAGAGCACTGTTGGCCATCAGAGCTGGTGTATCACTGCCTTAGAGATAACCACTCACCTTCTCTCTGCATTATCTGCCAACGCCCAGCCAGCCAGGCTTTCTGGGAGGCGTACAGGATAGTATAGTGTGTAACCATCACATTAGACTCTGCAGGCTCCCTCCAGGACACCAGCACTGTATCATCCTCGATCAGGGTTACCCGCACCCCTGCAGGCGGTTGGCTGGGTGCTGCAGAGACAGACGGAGAATACCAGTCACAATAAATAACATTGATGGGACTCCATTTATTGTGAAAAGGGCAATTATCTAATTAAGCAATGGAGACAACACTGAAAAACAGAGAAAACAACATAGCCCAGATCAAATGAAGCTGCTATAGTGTTCAATGTGTTACCTGCTGGTAAAGTCCTGTGGTAAACAACAGAACTCCAGGGACTCGACGTCTGGTCCAAATGGAGACGCACCACAAACTCATAGCGGGTGTTTGGATTCAGATTCTGCACCATTAGACTCTGATTGGTACTGTGGACAACAACCAACAGTGCAATACATCTTAAATATCATTTGCTTTTACATTTATACATCCAGAGCAACTCACAACAAATGCAACTGTAGATTCCTATGTAACCAACGTTACAAATAACCAGTGATAAGGAGTGCAAGAGCCTTAATAACAAAAAAACATTCTGTGACCCTGGGACGTCTGCGCAATGTACAAGCATGTAACATAATAACAGAAGTGCTGAACTAAGCAATATTTCTCCCCTGCCAGAGGTGAAGCGCTCGGTCACATCTTTGCTGTGTGCATGTATTCTATGTTTGTAGTGAAATGAAGTTGTTCCCAGCTCACGTTTGCAGGTAGCGTATAGCAGAGACGTTGTGTGTGCCCACAGGGGTACAGCGGACTGTATAGCTGACGGTTTTCCCAGAGGTGAATGCAGGACGGCTCCAACGCAGGGACACTGCAGATGAACTGTTAGCCAAGGCAGTCACATGATCAGGAGCCGGAGGCGCTGCTGCCAGGTGGTCTCTCACCGCTGAAGGACACGTACGCAGAAATACACATTTTAGTCACATTTTGGAACAAATGGGCCATATTCAAACTTAAGCTGCATGACTTTGGAAATTACTACTGGAACTAACGATTTACACACACATCCAGAGGTGCTAATTGTTTGGTCTGCTTGATAACCATCTCCCACTTGATTGAAACCCAGGAGCTTGACATGATACTTCCTCCTTGGATCTGGAGGTTTGAGCAAACCAGCATTACAGTAATTGCACAGCACAGTTTTTCATTTGAATGGTTTTCATTGGTTTGTAGTATTAAAGCCAGAAAATGCATCATTTAAATATTAAAATGACAGCAAACAAATATAACATCACCCATTTAATAAAAGGCAAAAAGACACATTCACAATTAAGTGCTGGAGGTCAACTTTGTAGGTCGTAAGTGGCCGTCCTCCATTCACAGACAATGCATGGTCTCCTGAGTCACCCCATCCTCTCATTTATCATGTGTTGTCACTGTGTAAGGAGCCTGAGAAAGAGTATCCAGCCCCGGGGCCGGTAACTAGGCCGACATGATCAACGAGCCCCTCGAAAACCAGGATCATCACAAAATAACACTGTCTTTCCCCATATAAATCTATATATAAAGACCAAAGCATTTTACCACTAGGTTGTGCTGTGAAATACACTACAAACACAGGAGCAGTAAATGTGAAGCTGGAGGTGAAATGAGGTCTTATTTGTACTGTTCACTTAAAGAACTAATCATAGGACATAGAGACAACATTGCTGGCTCACAGAAATGAGGAGGATCAATAACATCTGGTGGTGGTGTCCTTCCACTTGAAAATATGCAATTAAATTTGGTGTTTTAACTTAAAAGCCACCATTGCCACACCACCTAAATCAGGGCGTTTTTAGAGAGTGTTAAGATTTGTTTTATGCCTCCAGTGTGAAAGGTTAGCCTATGGGTATTGACCAGTGAAGGCGGTGTGTCCGGGCCCAGTGTGGGGGATGGGGCCAGGGGCAGCGTTCAGCTGCTGGGATCCTGGGCCCATGGGACTGGGGGTTTGACTGGGGTCAATGGGTCAGGCCAAGATAGAACAGAAGGAATCTGGGCTCAGGACTGTGGGCCCCTTTTGTTTCCCCTTCACGTTCTTCCTGCTGCCCTTGTGTTATAGCCTTCAACTTGGAGGCACATAGAGGAAACAGCACTACAAAACAGAACTGATGTTGACGTCAGTGATTATGCAATATTGAGTCATTTACAGTGGATTGTGTTATTATCAACATAGACCCGATATGGAGCCGTCTACATTCCTAGTTATGCTACAACTGCAAATATATTTGTGTTAGGATCAAACCCTAAGAACAAGAACAGATCTACGCAGTCACTATTTCTGGGTAGGAACCAAACAACTGTGCTTGAAGACTCAAATCAGACAATATGATATATGTTAACATTCTTGATTGGTATGGCACTGGTCTGTACGAATCCATGTATCTAAACCATTGTGGTTTATTTACATGGATAGCACAGATGAACAGTGGGGTCCTAATCAAGGACTGCTGTCACACAGCTAAAGGTCACTGGCCCTGTCCAGTTTTGTCCAATCCCAGAGGTCTTTGTTTGTGCACTTTAGTGTCCAGCTAAAGGGGGGTGGTGGTCAGGGTCTCACAGGGCGGCTCTGGCCCTGGACACAACACAATGGCCAGGGGTAATTATGCAAGCCAGGGTATGGGAAACGTGGTGGGAGGGACATCTGGACCATGACCTCTAACCCTGGGAGTCTGCACTCACACAATATGCAGCCAGGCTGCTGTTTAGGAAAGAAGGGTCAGCCCATATTGATCAGGGACAGAGGGGGAAAATGTAAATGCTGTATGCCACTGCCCACTGAAATAAACTGGCCAATGCAAAATAGACCTCTCTTTAATTAAGAACCCATGGGTCACTTTCTGTTGTCTCTAAGTCTAGAGGGTAGAAACAGCCATCTAAATACTGTATTAGATACTAGATTATATAAGTTTTTCATCCAGTACACCATCATATGATTTGTAAACAACTCAAGTGCGAGAGCTGGAGTGCATCACTCACCAAGGCCACTGATGGTATAGTCTGAGGTGTGAGCCTGGAGCTGGATGACGGGCTGCTCTGGTTGGCCCTCCTCGTGGTAAAGTAATCGGTAACCCTGGGCAGGCACCGTTCCTGGTGACGTTTGCCAGCGTGCCATGATGGAAGTGCAATTGAGAGGCTCGAGTTGAAGCAGAGGGGCTGAGGGCACTAAGGGGACACACAGAGCAGGTGTGGGATTGAGACATATTTAGAATACTACTGAACATGAAGGAATACAAACTTCCTATTGTCTTGTGTTACTTTCAGTAAAATGTCATAGAAAGATAGGAAAATGACGTACAGTGTCACAGAGAGTGAGTCAACGTCTCATTAACAGAAAAGCACTTTAAATATACTTATTATTTTACTTGCTACATGCCAGAGGTTGATTGTGCATGAACTCATTTACAAAAACAGAATGTTACTTTCATATGTTTTTGTTTTCAATTGAATTGAATCCTCCATTGAATACGTTATAAAATATTTTCTGTCAGAGGGTTATATTATTTACTGAATACTGTTCTGATCAAATATTAACATATTGATACATAATGATCAACTTATTAAGACAATGATTAAGATCTCTCAGAGGTATTTACATTTGAAAATGTCAATTTATATGGAATTTTGGTGATGGTGAGGTGCTATTTAAGTGACATGGCTTCATAATAACCAAACACACACACACACACACACACACACAATATTTTATGAG
>CABFOS010144254.1:0-10475 GCA_900660315.1 Diretmoides pauciradiatus
GGCTTCAGCCTACACCTTTTCGGCCCTTCTTACCACAACTCAATGTATGTGTGTATTGTCATGTTTTGTTGAATGGACCGAAAAAATAAACTAAACTAATTATATTCTCTGTTGTTTACACAAATGAGAACAACAGATTTGCCGGGCCGCCCAGGTGGTCCAGCGGTAAAAGACGCTGCCTACCAACCCTGAGGTCGTAGGCTCGATCCTTGGGGTTGCTACTGGCTTGGCTGGGTGTCCCTACAGGCGCAATTGGCAGCGCCTGCGGGTGGGAAGCCGGACGCAGGGATTTGTCCTGGTCGCTGCACTAGCACCTCCTACTGGTCGGTCGGGGCGCCTGTCGGTGGGGGGCGGAGCTGTGGAGGATAACGTGTTCCTCCGCACGCGCTATGCCTTCCCGGCGAAACTCCTCGCCGGCTGGTGTACAAGAAGCGGCTGGCGACTTCACATGTGTCGGAGGAGACATGTGCTAGTCTACACCCTCACCAGGCCGACAGTGGGGGTCGGAGCAGCGACCGGGACCGCTTGGACAGGGGAATTGGCTACATACAAATTGGGGTAAAAATCCCCCCCTCCAAAAAAGAACAACAGATTTGCCAATATATTTGAAATTATTGAAAGAACTATGATATTTATTAGTAACAACACAACATATGTTGAATCCCCTCCCCCGCCCCCCAAGGAAATTAATAAAGTGTTACCTTACCTAACGTTTGGCTCAGCAGGCTCCCATTGCATCCACATACTCAACAAAATGTCAACACGTTTTAAAGAGAGGACTTGTTTCTGGCTCCATCCAGGCCTGGTCAGCAGAACATAAGTAGCACAACACTAAATAACTCATTATAATTACCATAATATTTTGCATTATAATTATGCCATAGGCTTAACAGGCCTGCTCAGCAAAAATGTAAAAGTTCAGGGACTCTGATTGGAACTAGATTCAGTAAAATGGGGATAAAACTAGGTCATCATTTTACCACACATGTTGGTGAAATCTTTTTTGCTCTATATTGCAGCTTCATTTTATCCGTAATTACTTGCTGGCACAAAGAAGACACTCTGAGAATACCACGCATGAGGACCAGGCACAGATCGAAGAGGAGCTGATAATTGAAGCTAACAGGTAGACGGTGGTATAAATGTTCACCAGCATGGTTAATAGAATCACCAATTGCAATAAATGTACATATTGACAAATGAAACTACTCCAGAAAGAAAACATGGTGTTGTTTTGATCTAGTCGTTTCTTGCTTGATTTTGTAGGTATGCATTAGCATCACATTTCCTCTGGGGCCTGTGGTCCATCATCCAAGCAAAGATATCAACGATTGAGTTTGGCTACATGGTAAGGAGAAACCATTCTTTGACTGTTTGATGCAAATGTTAGCTGCTTCTGTGAGAATTACATTAATGCTGTCACTCTATTTATTTGAATGCTTAATTTCTGTATACCTTGTTGTTGCCCCATAGTTCTTTAAGGTAAAATGTAGTATTTGTTTTGCAGGACTATGCCCAGTGTCGCTTTGATGCCTACTTCAAGCAAAAAAAGCTCTTCTCCTAAATTCCTGTATCATTCCTTATCATTCTCTGAGAACAATTTAATTTATTTTTAGTTGAAGTTCTTTGACTTTATTGCAGAGGTGCATGATAGAGATATTTGGCAAGCGTCAGCCCAGATCTTTTTCAAATGTGTTATCGCAAAATCCAATGTTATGCAGCCCTGCTTTTGACAAGTAACAGTAGATGAAAGACATTCATCTACGTATTAATGTAGTGCACAAGTGCAGACCTATAGTCTACAGGCAATCCAATGTAAAGCACTTACTCTCATAATGTGAAATTCAATGAGAACGATCTCATCGTGTTGAATGTCATTGTTCATCATTTAAGGGTTCACCAACCAGATGGTTAACTATTTTTATTTTCAAGATACACTTTCCGTCCACTTTTAAGTCAAGGGTCCAAAGAAACATTCTTGTGGTTAGTGCTCTTTAGTCCTTAGATGTCTGCTCTGTGGATGTTATAGGTCGATAATACATGGCCATTGCAAAGAATTATCTCTGTTAGCATCTCACTGTACTGTACTGTAACAGGTTTACCTAAACAACACAGTATCTAAAGCTGTGTTCAAAAAGATCTTTGCTTTTGTGTTTCTAGTCATTCTACCTCATTTCTGTGCTCTGGTGATGCATGGTGGCTAACTAACTGTAACGGTGTCCTGCAGAGAGGAAGCAAACTCAACATTCTTGCATAACTACTCCATAGCAAATTATGGTATGAAGGCTGTATCACTGTACTGTACTCAACACTGTTAACCTAACCTTTTTTTAACCTAACCACTGTATTTCTAACCAGTTGTGCACATATTTAAGTCAACTCGTGTCATCTTTTATGTTTCATCTTACATTGATCTCATTCTGATTTGTTTGTGATCTTACATTTTTGACCAAGAACCATAACTGTTTATGTAAGCATCAGCCATTTACATGTATTACTTCGTCCATTTGGCACTTCGGTGTTTAGGACCTGATAAAAACAAATCATCAACCTGAAGTGCATGCCTTGAGGATTATTTCCGAAGATAATTGAAAATTGATTTAAACTGAAAAATATGACTGTATTTCCCCTTGGCAATCATTTGCATAAGATGTTTTTGAGGTTTAATTTACTGTGTGTGTGTTTCTTTTATTTATTTAGACTGTGTTAAATTGCATGCACTGCCATTCATTAACGTCTTGATTTCTGTATTATAACACATCAGTTTACTCATCAGACCACTGTATGTGATTTAGATTAGACTTTACTGTGCCTCATTAAAAACCCATAGTTGTACCATTACAATTTAATCCTGTTAAAACTTTTGTCCATGCTCTGTATTGTCTTTGCACTACTTAGAGCTTTATATTATAAAATAAAAGCTAATAAAAATACATTGCACCTGTATCAAAAGCCCTCTCATTCTTTCCATAGGATAGGTGGGGATGGACATTGCTTTTCTCATAATAGATATCTTACAAATATGTTGAATTCATACAAGTTGTTATGTTTCACTTTAATGCATCTGGAAAGTCACTTGAGTTCCTCATGATGACGTCCACAGGAGAGCAAAGTGTCCCACGTGTTCCCACGTCTGTATGCCAGGAATAGACGAGTCCAAAAGAACTGCTGCTCAGAGTTCGATGTGAACATAGGTTCAGCTAGCTTGACAGGATTTGGAACTGACTGGATCTGAACAATCTGGAATCCTTCATTTGAAGATTCAGGGTTTGGGGGTGTTTTATTTGGCTTGTGTTTGGGACATATTCCATTGGCATGTGGTCTTACAGTTAAGTCACAGCTGCTTTCTTGACTGCGTGTTTGACCTGCCAGAGGACATGTGACTGAGAGAGTTGCGGCAGAGGGAGGGAGATGAGGGGTGCATGGACTAAAGTTTGTCTAGTCCTGTACTTTTCCATCGCAGTGGTTGTGTGGAGATCTTTGGGTTGTCTTCATGCTTTACATGTGCAATTTATTATGTAATCCTGCATGTATACTCTAACTCTGTTTTGACAGTCACTAATATAACCTCTGGCCCATCATGGGCTAAGCATTATCACATCTGATTACAAGTGGGACTGTAAATGAGACTTGTATAGTGACAGATAAAAAGGGCAGTTGGTAGTCAGGGACATGAATACTGTCAGTCGGTATGTAATTGTACTATTTCTATGGATAAGCTCATGGGTGAAATATGGTCTTATGAGACTTTGGGGAGCTTTTCCAGCAGCCAATACGCGGATGGCATCACCGGGTGTCAGAGGTAGAGAATCATACAAAACAGAGTCAGAGGAGTGGGAAACCAATGAGGCACTCCGCACATATCATCTTGGAGATGAAAGTGTAACCAAGGTTACAGTCCAAACCAGCACACATGCATTCCATGTAAGTAAGAAAACTTAAATTCTGCCCAATGCTTATCTTTCTCCGAAAGTAATAAGAGACCATAGTTCCAATTGGAAAACTTTACCATGAATTGGATTGGACCTTGAAGTAAGACTTGTTCACAGCAATTCAGTAATGCATTTTTAAGGTGGAGCTTGGAAGGCTTTCGGAGTGCAGTGAGTACTTCCGAGCCTTGTCCCAGTCCAGAATGAGAGAGACCTCAGAGTGCCTGATCCACCTGGAACATGTGTCCTCCTTCATCTTCTACAATCTGCTTGAGTTCTCCTTCCATAATCAATTTAAAGTCCCTCTGGAGGAGCTGGGAACACACATCCAGGTTCCTTGTTATTTATCACCCCGTTTTCCTCTGCAAATACAATGCTGTGATTCATCCCTAACCCAACTGACGCTCTTGCTTCCTCTCTTTCTGACTGGAGGTCAGTAGCTACCTCCTGGCTGAGGCCTTCCTCTCAAAGTGCCTGTCAGCTCTGACAGATGAGCTCAGCCCAGACAACTGTTTGTCCTACCTGAGTCTGGCTCAAGAGATCTGCTGCACTGAGCTGAAGATGACTGTGTTCACCTACCTGAGTAGAAACCTGCTGGAGCTGCCTCACCTCACCAGGTATGTTTGCTTTGACGCACCACAGACAATGCTTAATGTTTTGATTACGTGGCTGTGTGGCAGTCATATTTTTGGTTCAGATTTGGACTGCAAACAGGATTTGTTAGCTGGCCCGAATTTGCAGTTTGCTCCTTGTTTGGTGTTTACACATACTGTTGTCATTGAGACTGGTTCATGCCTCAGATGTCTGAACAATGAGGAGAGGGAGGAACTTGTCTATTTGAGGACACAAGGAGACCAACGTCTGTGCAGCATTAGGAAAGAGAACCTGACTTCTTGGAATGACCCAGAAACAGAACTTGCACGACATCTCTTCACCCTGGAGGTGTCGGAGGACAACAGAGATTGGCGCCCACGTGCAGAGCTCCCTTTCAGGGCTGATAAGTGGTGTTTCACTACAGTGGTCCTGTATAACTACCTGTACATCATAGGAGGTTACAGGCAGCGTATGAAGAGAGGCTGGGAGTTCAAAATGGCTTCCTTTAGGTATAATCCCTTTACTCATACCTGGGTCGCCACAACTCCTCTGATCAAGGTAAGCTAAAACATTTTCGATCATACACAAAAAAAGGTTAAAACCAGACATAAATTAAGTTTTGTGATTGTAGCTGATTAGCAGTCTGTCTGTCTGTCTGACCCATATTGGAAATTGTCCATAAAATATTATACAGCACCAATGAAAACTATCATAATCTGTTTTGTCTACTGTACAGCACAGACGGCACTTCAGTGCAGTGGCTTGTGAAGGGTGTATTTATGCTGTGGGAGGCTGGTACTTGGATTCCCTGGTGACTCCTGACTCCAGCACAGCCCTCTATACAGCCGTAGAACGCTACGATCCATGGGAGGACACATGGAGGTTTGTCTCCTGTCTGTCAATGTAACACTGCCAATAGGCTTTTGAGATGATATTGAGAAATTCTGTAGCACTGGAGCTTAGCTGCTGTAACTGATATGTTTTCCATTTAGAAAATAATTTAGCCAGTTATTTAGATTAATTTTTTACCTTTATTTGTATGTGTATCAGTAACTGAGTATAATCTCTGCCCCACTGTAGGTTTGTCTCCTCACTACCACTCACTGACTTCCAGTTTACCATGTCTTTGTCCCATGATTTGCCGCTAGCCACTAGTCTCGGGCACTGTGTCTATGTGCTGGGGAACATCCAGAGGACTGGGGAGAAACTGGTACTGCAATACAACACTAGACAAGGTGAGGTAGAACAGCACAGCAGTACTGGAGCATGGTTTCATTTCCATCCCAGAATGTTCTTACCTGCTGTTTAATTGCGTGCACTGTTGACTCTTACATCAGTTGAGACTTTTACCGAACTCTCTTATCTGGATATATTAACTGCATGTGGTAGAGCAGAATATGCTTAAATTCCTAAGTGTCACTCCTGTATTCTCTCTCTCCTTTAGACTCATGGTCTGAGCTGCTCCCCACCATGACCAGAGCTGATGCAGACCTGCCCACCCTTTACTTCCTGGGTGCCACTGACAGGCTGTTTGTGATTGGAGGGAACAACTCTGAGAATGTGGTGACATCATTCTGTGTGCAGTCGCAGCAGTGGGGACAGGTAAGAACAGCATGAGACTGTCAATGGATTTTTCTTCATGTCAATCTCTTAAATTTGCAAATAGTTGAGTGAAGCATCAAAATTCCATCCGCATTCATGCTTAATATTTTGAACTAAAGCTGAAGCCTATTCTATCTGTTTCTCTTCCTGTAGGTGCACGGGGCAGAGAAGGTGGCGTTTGCAGGGCAGGGGACCGTTTTAGGCGACCAGATCCTCATGCCGAGTATAGAGCACAACAGCGTTGCAAGGCTGGATCTCCGAACTCTCTCTCTGAGTGTCTTTCCTCGTCTTCCTATCTCCACCCGCTATGAGGCCGTCTTTCATCTTCACTTTTAATAAAAGAGTTGGTTTATTTCCCTCAAAAAAAAACTCATTTACGGCGTCATCGAGTTCATTTTTACATTACATTTACAATACATTACGTAGCAATCATTTAAACATAATGTGACAGTAATTAAACAAAGCAATTTGAGAATATATTACAAAACAGTAAATTAAAAACAGTTGTATATTGTGGTAACCTGTTTGGTAACCAAGGTTCTAATCCGACCCATGGACACCAGAGTAGTTAATGATAACGTATCTTGCAGGGTATTCCATGAGTCAGGGGCACAGAAACCAAAGGCAGATTTACCAAGTTCAGTAGAGACTTTGGGCTCTTTAAGTGTAAGCCGATCATTGGATCGTGTACGACTCTAACATAGAAGTAGTATACCTTGGACAGTCTCCAATTATGGCTTCATATAACAACAGATGCCAATGTAGCTTGTGTCTCTCTGCCAGAGACGACCACCCGACCCAATGATGATGATGATGATGATGATGACGACAATGATGGCAAAGGCATGACACTTGACTCTGCTGGTCCCTTTATCCACGGGCAGAGAGACATGCTGTCCAGCCTATCACTCAGTTATACCTTACAATCACGATTATGGCCTCTGGCTTACACTCTCAGTTGATGAAAAAGGTTCAGATGTCTCTCATTGACACCCGAGTGCAGGACTGAAGTGTTGTGAATTGTATGGCCAGAGAGCTCAGTAGGCACATGAGTTTACACGCCATCTATGCATAGTATCTTATTACAAACAGAATGCCATGAGAAAGAGAGAGAGTTGGGGGAGGGGGAGAGAGGGAGGGTTGTAAAGCACTGGAGGGGACGGCTCTGATCTCAATACCTGAGCAAAGCCACTTGAAGGGCACAGGAGTCACTCACCACACAAGTCCAGAGGAATTCCATTGCCTTAAGTCATCGCCTTCCTCTGCCTGAGTGGATTATACTGAATCTGGTTAAACAAAGGTAAAGTATGACACCATTATTTGTTTTTTGATTCATATAGTTTTGCATATATTTTTATTATCTGAAAAGTTTTACTGGTTGCTAGTTGTAGTGTCAGTTTAAAACTACATCTTTGACCGCCTAAACACATACAAGTTGAGTTTGATCATTGAATTGACATCTACATCGAGTTTGACGAGTTTGAATGCAAATGATTGATAGATTATTCACATTTTGGATCGACATGTTTTGTGTGTTCAGTCAAATATAACAAAAACCTAAAACTCATGTTGTGGGTCACACCAAAGAGCTGATAAATGACTATTGAGGCCTTTGAAGGTTTGTGAAATGTTGTGCAGCATTTGTATCCCCACAGTGTTTGTAATACAAGTGTGTGTCTCATTCAAATGTGGGCTGTAGTCTGTGTTTATATTTTCATGCCCATCTGAGGCCTGAGTGCTTAACCAGTGCACTGCTATATCTGGTGGGTGAACTTTGCTCCACTTAATGACTGTCCAGTCATGTGACATGGAAAAAGAAATCCAAGACTTCACCCAGTCACCCCAGGCTATAACATGGAGTGATTCATGAACTCCAAATATTCTGTTTTGGAATTTTACAAGGACATTGTATCCATGAGACTGAACAATTCCCATTGCACAATAAAATTTTTGTTTTTTTGTTTCTTTCCTACATTGTTTAAACACATATCAATGAGCTTTCTCTATCACGCTGTGGATAAACATTAGAGGCAAACAGTACAACTCTCCTGCTAACAAACTATAACAAGACAGATGAGGAAAGTCTGCTATGTTTCCCCTTTCACTCAGTCTGAAACTATTATAATGCACTTCAGGTTCTGGTGTAGGTGAATGTGTAAAGAACCAGCCTAGTCATTACACCTGAATATGACTCACCATGTTGATGACGTTTCCTCTCACCTTTCATGGGATAGATATGGGATATTGATATAGAAAACTTTGGACAAAGAGCATTCAGAGCTGAAAAAGCAAGGTGAAATAATACAATGACGAGTTACACTGGATTAAGCTGACAAAGAGTTACTCATTATGTACAAATTCGGAAGGATTACTATTGGTTGAGGATAAACACAGTTATAATAAGATACTAGTTTATAGTTTAGTTTAGTTTAGTTGTTTATACTCAGGAGGCTGATGACTCAAAAACCTTCCCTGTTCCCTTTTATGTTAGGACTCTACAAAGATGGCGGAGGCGCATCAGGCGGTGGGGTTCCAGTTCACCGTGCGCCCAGATGGGTTGGACATTAAATTGAGTCAAGAGGTCATCAAAAACATCTACCTGGCAGGAGTGACAGCATGGAAAAAGCGAGCTATACAATTCAAGGTACAAGAGTCAGCGCTTCAGCTTCCAGCTCTGGTTATCAGGGTTTATCAATGAACTTGTGCTTTCTTAAAGTAGCATGACCCTGATAGGCAATCTACTAAGATATTTCTAATAGCTGTAAATGTTGTTTTTTTCATTCCATGAATTTAACATGAATGATAAAGATTCAGGTTTGTATGGAGACGAACCCTGACCCTATTCTGTGTTTTTCCTCCTCAGAATGGTGTGCTGGCTGGAGTGTACCCTGCCAGTCCATCTAGTTGGCTGATAGTTGTGATTGCCATGATGAGCACCTTGTATATCCGGGTAGACCCCTCTCTGGGAATGATTGACAGAATGAAGGAAACCCTACCACGGAGGTCAGAATGCCCGTACAGCCAGAATCTTCATATCATATTATATAGTATTGTGGGAAACCTTTTAAATATGAACACATAGGTTCTCTAACACATGTGTGAGACAAAGTAAAGCAACCATCTACTTACAGACGTGCTAAAACATAGTCTGTATCCAATTATTTCCACCTTTTACCCTATGAATGACAAACTAACAAGGTGTTGTGCCTTCTCTGAGCAGAGACTATATGACAGTGCAGACCCGAAGAGTGTTGAGTGCCATCCTGTTTGCCACTGGTGTGTGGCTGTTCCTCATCTACCTCTTGAGATACACTGTCAAAGCGCTGCTCTCCTACCACGGATGGATCTTTGAATCGCATGGAAAGATGAGCCCATCTACCAAAGTGTGGCTGGTGCGTGTGTCCTCCTGTCTCTCTTTCGGTTTGTCTGTATTTTTCCAACCATGTACATACTTTTGTAATTGATACCCATTGGAAACTGTTAAAAGCGGGTTCTATACCAGTTTTTGGTGTTGCTTGTCTGTTGCCAGAGCCTGGTGAAGATGTTTTCTGGGCGCAGACCACTCCTCTACAGCTTCCAGGCCTCCTTACCCAGGCTCCCTGTGCCCAGTGTGGATGATACCATCCGTAGGGTGAGACTGAAATGTGTGAGGGGGGGGTATTCAGTGATCAGACAGTACTGACCTAACAAACTTAACAAAACATTGGTGCAATAAGCCTAGTAGTTTAATTTAGTTTACTGACCAAATGTACAAACCCTGACATTTCCAGTTTGTAAGCAGAAAAATGTCATCTTATCTAAAGCATCAACAGTAAAATTGATTCATGAATTCGGGTTTTAAGTTAATTGATGAATGAATTGGTTTCAGTTGAATTGTTAACTTGTCAATTTTATTGTATTTAGTTGGTGTATGTATGTATGTATGTATGTATGTATGTATGAATGAATGAATGAATGAATGAATGAATGAATGAGTTATATATTTGTTTGTATTATGTGGACCCCAGGAAGAATAGCTGTCACACTTGATGATAGCTAATGGGGATCCGGAATAAACATAAACAGGTTTTGGTATCAGCGTCTCAGAATCAGAGGTTTCTTTCTAGATTCACCATTTTGGACTGATGACTGACATTCAGCAATCAACATATCAATTTCTCCACCGACATTAGCCTCAGTAGTCTACAATGCAATGCAGCCACAAGGTGTTGAGTTTTGAGGAAAGGCTGTTGCTGCAATCATAGACACGCCCCACACTAGCTGGCTACAGTATCTACATTTATATGTCCATATGCCCACCTTTGACTGAAAAGAAGTCCTGCCCCTTCTCTGGGGGTTGTTGAAAACCAT
>CABFOS010144254.1:13367-24797 GCA_900660315.1 Diretmoides pauciradiatus
CACGCACAGCACACACACACATGCACACGCGCAAACACGCACACACACACACACACACACACACACGTTGGTCTTGCTATACTTGTGAGGACCTTCCATTGACATTCCCCAGTCCCTTACCCTAACCTAAACCATCACAACTAAATGCCTAACCTTAACCCTTACCCTTACCCTAACCTAAACCTAATTCTAACCCTAACCATAAAACTTAATCTTAACCCTCAAACAGCAAGTGAGGACCGGCCAAAGTGTCCTCACAAGTACAAATGTCCTCACTAGTAAGGTGGGCTGTCAAGAGTTGGTTCTCACAAGTATAGCTAAACCTGGACACATACACATACACACACACACACACACACAGATTAGAAAGTGGGGGGAAAAGTGTCTCACTGTGAAATCCCCCTCCAGAGTTCCATGGGCTCGGGCTCGTATGAAGTACTTCAGCCAGGGAATAAACAGAGTGTCTCTGGATGCCATCGAGTCGGCTGCCTTCTTCCTCACACTAGACGATGAGGCGCAGGGTTACGACCCCGCGATGACCAGTTCGCTCGACAGTTACGGCAAGTCCCTGTTACATGGGAAATGTTACGACAGGTAGGCAGAGAAGTCATGGAAGCATCCAGTAGTTAGTTATTCCATGTTTTTAGTGGTTTGTGTATCAAATAAACGTCTCTTTTCTTCTCACAGGTGGTTTGACAAGTCTTTCAACTTGATCTCTTACACAAATGGGAAAATGGGTGTAAACGCTGAACATTCTTGGGCTGATGCACCAATTATAGGGCATATGTGGGAGGTATGAAACAATATGTACTGGTGCATGTAAAAAGTAGTAATTCTAAGTCGTTGTTTTTATCTGGCAGTATTTTTCAGTATGTTCTTCTGTCGTCTATCTATGTGTTTATGTAGTATGTCCTTGCAACAGACTGCTTCCATCTTGGCTACACAGAGGAGGGACACTGTAGGGGCGATGTCAACAAGGGCCTTCCTCACCCCACTCGACTACAGTGGCAGATTCCGAAGGAGGTGAAGCCTATCATAATTTATTACCATGTCATTATTTTTATTCCATCTTTATCGTTTTATTGGCTTTATTCAAGGTGCCAAACTAATCGGGAAATGTCTGTCTTTCCCCTCTCTCTTAGTGCCAAGCAGTCACTGAGAGTTCATACGTGTTTGCCAAGCAGATAGCCGATGACGTGGACTTCCGTGGTTATCTGTTTACTGAGTTTGGCAAAGGCCTGATGAAGAAGAGCAAGACCAGCCCTGACGCCTTCATTCAGATGGCTCTGCAGTTGGCACAGTTCAGGGTAGGGCTGCCGTCACAGATACAGAGAGGAGTGTAGGCTACTTGCTCAATTTGACTACTGCAATGCTTTAAATGAAAATCTGCAGCAAGGCTTTCGATGGGACCATATCTCTCTTGTTTTAGTGTCTCTTTACTGTGGGTTTTAGAATTGATTTTAAGACTTAATTGATAGTTTTCGACCCCTAGTTACCTTTCTCAACTTTTGATTCTGTATGAGGTGATCAGAGTTCTTTAGGTTTTGCCTTTGTCATTGTTCATTATTTATTGGTTTTGAAGCACTGTGTAACTTTGTTTTAAAAAAGTGCTAAACAGGGATGGAATGTAACTAAGTACATTTACTCAAGTACTGTACTTAAGTACAATTTAGAGGTACTTGTACTTTACTTGAGTATTTCCATTTCATGCTACTTTGTACTTGTACTCCACTACATTTCAGGGGGAAATATTGTACTTTTTACTCCACTACATTTGTTTGACAGCTTTAGTTACTAGTTCCTTTGCAGATTTAGATTATTAATACAAATTATAAATCAACTAATACATTATGATATATTTTCATAGGTTAAGCTACTCAGCAGTATATATAAAAGTAATTAAAATATTAAAAAATTAGCTCCATCTTTACCAACTGCAACATTAAAATGATAAACACATGAATGCATCAATAATTATAGTCCAATAACATGATATATATGATTCATTCTGCATTATGACGACTTTTACTTTTGCTACTTTAAGTATATTTTGGTGCTAATACTTTGGTACTTTGACTTAAGTCAGATTTTGAATGCAGGACTTTTACTTGTAACAAAGTATTTTTATACTGTGGTACTGCTACTTTTACTTAAGTCAAATATCTGAATACTTCTTCCATCACTGATAGTAAAGATTATTATTATAAATGTTATTACTACATAACCATTGTCCTTTCACTCAAATCAGTACAGCAAATTCTAACATTTGTTCAGAACATGTTCACGTTGTAATGAATAGTGGCCTTTTAAAAGTACCTATTTAAAAGTACTTTTCGCTATTGCCGTTTCAGTGTTTCATTTCACGTTCCACAGTCACTGAGTGTTTATCTTTCTGCGTTATAGGACCAGGGAGTGTTCTGTCTGACGTACGAGTCCTCGATGACCCGTATGTTCAGAGAGGGTCGGACAGAGACAGTGCGGTCCTGTACTTCTGAGGCTGTCGCCTTTGTTAGGGCCATGGATGACACGAGTGCCACAGTAAGCAACACACACAAACAAATAAAATAAATCACTATAATTCATTGAGCGATAGAGGACCACATGAGAGGAACACGGAGAGCATCTCCACCAAGCATAACAACAATTTTTAGCTTTCTTCCAGAGTAATCAGACGTTGTTTGATGTCTGACTTGTGTGCCAGGTTGCTGATAGAATGTCATATTTATACGTCAGCGACATGGTGTACACTCCACCTGCACAAACAAGAGGTCACACTGTTCCTTTAGGGACGTGGTGACCAAGACCTAGAGGCAGCTTGTCTCTCTCTATCAGCCCCATGGACTCTGAACCACCTGATGTTCTTCCAAAAGCAAGTTAGCCTGCCACAGAGAAAGTGTAGCGGATGATATAATATTAATATGATATGCATATGCTTGGATACGAGACTGTCATGTTGAAAAGATGATGAGAAGTCGTAATGTTGGGTGCAGGGAGCAGCGTGACTATTTGCATGTTGCTTTTTTGATCAGAATGGCCAGAGACTTGCCCTGTTTCGGAAGGCAGCAGATAAGCATCAGAACATGTACCGTCTGGCGATGACCGGCTCTGGTATCGACCGCCACCTGTTCTGTCTGTACATCGTGTCCAAATACCTGGGTGTTGACTCGCCATTCCTTGAGAAGGTCAGTTCCACGATCGCGGCGGCTACATGTATGTGGTTGTATGCACAGTCAGTGTGGATTTGAACCTCAACCAAAGCATCGGCTCTGTTTTTGCTTAAATTGGTAATAATTAGTTTATTTTAAGAAGGGACAGTGCATATTAATCAACAACAAATGTGAATATGTCAGATTGAATCAAAAGGCTCATTTTCATCTGTAGTCCCCTGGCCAAGGCTTCATGAAAAGACATTACAAGCAAGCAGGATATACAGTGAAGACAAATGTTAATTACAGTTAAACATAACTACAAAGCACAAAGCCATGCATACAAAACAGATCGGTGGTCAGCACAAGCAACAGCAGATGATACGCGGACGTACTGACATGACACAGAATCATAGGACATGTGACATTTCAGTGCTGACAGGTTTGTGTGTTAATCATCCATTAAGACCTGTAGGTATTAGAGTTCTTTGAGGTGAGTTGGAATTGACCCTCTAACTGACCGGACAGACTGGCTGAGTGCACTTTTCTCCCCTCTAGTAACCCCTCTCATGATGCGAGACTTTGAGTGGATACCTTGTAAACCTTATGAAGTTATCCCAGTTTAGGGTGTTTGTTCTTTGTTCCTTTTCTCTATACCTGGTTGTTCTCGCTGCCTGTCTCCGTTCTAATATTCCCTTCGCCATACATCACTCCAACCTCTGTGTTTGTTTCTAGGTTCTTTCAGAGCCTTGGAAGTTGTCCACCAGTCAGACTCCTCAGCAGCAGCTCAACTTAGTCGACATCAACAAGTTCCCTAAATATGTGGGCGCTGGTGGGGGATTCGGCC
The DNA here is from genome assembly GCA_900660315.1 of Diretmoides pauciradiatus. NCBI lineage: Eukaryota > Metazoa > Chordata > Actinopteri > Trachichthyiformes > Diretmidae > Diretmoides > Diretmoides pauciradiatus. Next base: position 17,361 of record CABFOS010144254.1, read on the forward strand.
CAGTGAGTTCACCACCTATGTTTTATATGAAATATGCACTTTATCTCAGAGGGGGGGTTCTTCTTTTTTACAATGAAATGTGATAATGGAAGCTCTCCTCCGCCCTCAGGTGGCAGATGATGGCTATGGTGTGTCTTATATCATTGTTGGAGAGAACCTCATCACATTCCACATTTCCAGCAAGTTCTCCTGCCCCGAGACAGTAAGAGCACCAGACAACAAGATGTTTGTCTAGTCTATTATGTTCTTCATCCCATCTTTTAAAACTCAACACTCTCTCTCTCTCTGTCTCTCTCTCATCTATTCTCGCCTGCAGGACTCTTTGCGTTTTAGTCAGAACATCCAAAAGGCCATGCTGGATATCCGAGCACTTTTTAAGCCCGAAAATGAAAAGAAGACGGAGGAGCAGGGAAAGGAGACACAGCTGGAAAATGGCAAAAAGGAGGTGTAACATATACTGTAGGATAGAGGCCTGGATCTGTCTAACACACATGTGTACTTTTCTTTGTCACGATGCATTTATAGAAACCTTTCCGTTACATTTAAAATTCCTTGCTGGTGGCAGATTGCACTTTTGGGTCTACGTGCTTTTCTGGTGAGTCACATGCAAACCGTAAGAGCCGGGTTGTCTTTCCTTTCCTTTCTTTCAGATGGAACACATTCTTGTTATTCCTCTGAATTACTTCAACTATTTATACTCTACTTTCCAAAGCTGCTTTGATATGGTGTTGAAGGTTGGACGTACTGTTGAACGATGGGATATGTTCTTCTTGCAACAGTTGATAGTGTTTCTGTTTGAAGATATGAACAGTTTTTAGGTTTTTTGTCAATATGTGCATATGTAAACTTGTAAATATATCTGCCTACTATATCTGAAGAATTCAGTACTGAACATTTGGAAATCTGAATCTTTTACATGTCTGTATTTATGCATTTGCTGTCAGTTTGTATTCTGAAGCAGTGGTTCTCAACTGGTGTAGCCTTGGGACCCACATTTATATCATTTAAACCAAGAAAATGTATTTGTCATAACTTTTTTAACATAAAATGAACTAATATTTTCCTCCCTGCTTTCAGAGCACATTACTCTGCCAATAACAAACTGATCCTGATTAATAACATGAATATCACGTGCTGCTGATCCTGGTGAATATGAATAAAATGAACATCATAACTGCATAACTGTGTCTACACACATATGATCCTCTCTGAGTAGATCTACTAAACTGTTTTCACTTAACAGGTATTTGGGGAAGATAATGAGATAATTGGAGATGTGTTTTTTTTTGTCCACTCCCTCCGTGACCCATTCAGAACAAGTCCACGGTCCACTTTTGGGTCACGACCCACCAGTTGAGACACTGTTCTGAAGCACAAGAACATTACACACAGCTCACCTTTAGATCAATTAATACAGTGGACAGTTATTGGTCATTTAAATAACTTGCTGATTAAACATGTTATGTGCGTTACTGACCATGCACATGTAACAGAGTAGCGAGTAGATCAGATGAAACTCACTCCTGAAAGGTAAAAGTCCAATAACAGCTCCACCAGGGGAGCCAGTTGTCTTGGTGCAGTGGTTGTAGTGATGGTTTTCAGAGCGGGAGCCTGGGGTTCAAATCAGACCTCCGCCCCTTTGGGTTAGTTACCATACCGGTCACACACACACCTGTCAATCAACAATGGTAGGATGATACGTTTTAAAATACAGCAAACACACTCTTTAAGAGAAATTTGTTTTATTGTAGTTGTAGCGTTAAGGGTTACATCTTGTTTGATATCCATGTGGACATTTACAAAGGCCTTGCGTGACTGAACAGAATCAACCATTAGGGTAAACAAGGATTGTATGGGCTCTCATGAGTTGGAAGCTTTGCAACAGTAAATCAAATTGCTCAGTACATCCTCTAGAGCTGAAGTCAATGTAATGGGACTCTGAAGGGAATGGCTCAATATGTGCTTGTTGGCCATCAAACCCAAGACATCTTGTTTACAGTAACATAATTCCATTCTATTTTGCAAAATCCAGACATATTACCCTACATATTATGACACTTTATCTCCTGAAGGGGTATAAAGATTTCCTGCTATGATTTCAAACCATTTACATATACCAATGCACAACAGACCTGCATCAAGAATTGATTTGTCAATCAGAAAAATGAGCAGATATCACATTTGCCACTAGATCAGTGCAGCTCCCAAACAGTGGGCAGAAAGAAACAATCATTTGATTGAATATTTATTAGTTTAGGCGGGGACAATACAAAAAGTCAAAGTAAAAAAAAAAAAAAAAAGCAACCCATGGTCACACTTTTCAATCTTTTTCAAGGCATCAGTTACAGCAATGAAGTAAAACTAGGCTTTATAACTGTACAAAGTGAGTGGACAAACAAAAACACCATCACATACACCACTTGTATGATGAGAGCAATTTTTAAAAAGAGCCAACGAGGCAATAGACACTAGACTTCTTAAGATTCAAAATGAATCAACAGTATCAGATTATTGTCTTCATCATCATCATACTCTGTAACCAGAAGCTGCCTGCAAATCAAGCACATTTTCAGTTAACATAACAGGATACAACAGACACAAAAGGCAAATGGATGTTTCTGTTTCTTACCAATTGTTATCATGTGTATAGATTGAGTCCATTGGGTGATGACAATGCCGCTTGGGCCACTGTCGGGCAGATTTTCATGTGGATGCACACCAACCCAGTCTTTTCTGTATACATACTATATGTGTATATATTTAAACACTCTAGGATGGTTTTGTAGTTTATGTGTCTAAAAACACTCAGCAGAGCTCTTGGGTTCCGGTTTACGATGCAGTGAAGGAGGATTAAGAAGTTGCACCAGGGGTTGGGTTGACATTCTGGGTGGCGACTTGCGGTGCCACCTCTATGATCCGTGGTTTGTCAATAATGCGCGCGGTGCGGTTTCCTTTCTCTACAATGCCAATGATCCACGCCTGGTGGCCCTCGCCGTATTTGGGGGATTTGATCTCAGCACAGAAGCGGGCAGCCTGCTCCCGAGGCAGACAGATCAGCAGCCCCCCTACAGAAGGAGAGACGGGTCAGTGTCGAGGGGTATATGGGTTAGGGAGGGAGGTTATATGAAAGCAGGGCACTGTGAAAGTAATGCAACACACACACACACCTGATGTTTCCGGGCAGGTGCCGTGCATGAGTCCAAACATGTTCCCACAGGCCTTGGACACAGCAGCCATCTTGGCGAGCACCGGGAGGTTGTGGATGACAAATGACACCTCACTTCGCTGTTGTCGTGCCAAGGTCTGAGCGTGGCCAAGGATTCCAAAACCTGTGATGTCTGTGGCTGCGTGGGCGTTGAAGGTGTGCATGAGACCAGCCGCTACAAGTGAAGGGAGAGAGAACATTGGAAGGGCAGGTCTTTTTATGATCCATTTGGGAATTTGTATTTGTATGTGCTTATACCTGTCCTGTTGAGCCGAGCCATGTTCATCATGGCCTCGTGGTAGGCTAGCTCTACGTCCTCCTGGGTTACTACCAGCTTGATCTTATTCCACTTCTCAGGCTGGGAGATAAAACATATATAGCAAGTGGCATTAGATGGTCTCTTTATAAACAAGAACTGTCTTCCGCAGGCATGTGTACATTTTAAGACCACATTATGAGTGAGAAGGCAGACTTACAATATCTAGCCACTGGTGCACTGCAACAGCCACCTGCGTACCCAGTGGCTTGGTTAACACCAACACATCTCCTGGCACTGCATTGTCTGGCCTGAGACACATCAAAAAGGGTATCATCATGATCATCATCATAAATGTCTAGTTTTACTGAAAGAGTTGTGACCAGCACAACAAGATAAGTTAGAACCTATTCCTACATGATGAATTCGTTGGGCTGGCAGACTGTGGTAGCAACTCCCCCCATCACAACCCAGGGGTTGAGCACCGTCTGTCCTCCTGTTACGGATGTGCCTGCCTCCTCTGATGCATCCTTGAACCCCTGGATGATCAGTGGCATGACTTTGTCTCTCTCCTGCAAACGGAGAAAGTAGGAGAACAAGAAGCAGAAACAGTGAGCATGACAAAATAATTCTTCACACTGTCCCGTTTTCATCGTTTGATCATCATTTTTAAGTAACAATTTGTTTGTCGTTTGCATGTAACTAGTAGCTTTTCTCTTCAGAGACCCACATATATTTGACATTTCTTTCTTTCTTCTGTGATCAGTTTTGTTTAACCATGGACCCACATGCATCCGGTGACTCTTACCTTCTCTGACATTTTGTTGCTGACTCCCAGAAGCATCAACATGTTGTCACATTCTGTCACTCCCATGGCGTACAGGTCACTTAGAACATTGGCACAAGCAATTCGACCCTACAAGAAAGAAATACTGAAAATGAGTCTGTCAACCATAGATGTAATTAAGAGGACCACATTGGGGTGAACACAGTTAATGTCAGAAAAGAGGAGATCCACACCATCATGTAGGGGTCATCCACAATAGGGTAGATGTAGTCTGTTGTCTGGACCAGTGAAAGGCCTCCATGTCTGAGAGGGATCACACATGTGTCCATGCCTATGCCTGCAAAAACACAAGGGCTTTCTAATTGATATTTTGTCGGTCAAAGCATTCGGGGGCGTATTTGTTGTGTGGCACTGGTCATACCTAGTCTGGGCATAACCGCTCCAAGGAACTGTTCATCCTCTTGATAGTGGTTCTCCTGTAGGGTTTCTAGCAGCTTCTGCAACACCTCTTGGGGCACCTATGGTCAAGACAATCAGCATGAATGTATATTTGTTTTTACACAGAGATAACTCATCAAAGCTAAAAGTTCAAAAGGAAAGCCAACCTTGCAGCCTGTGCCCTTGAGCTCAGCAAAGCGTGTGAGCCTGAAATTCTTGTCCAGCTCATAGCTTTCTGGGTTAAAGGACTCCCTCACGGACATGTCTGGAGAAACTTTGGGCTCTCACCACTAGCACCACAGCAATGACAGGAGACAACAGGAAGAAAGGGATGATGAGAAACATTGTCTGAAATGTGAGGAGCTAAAGGAAAAGCTGATTAAAACTGAAATGAATAGGTATAAGCTCTTTCACCAGGTGCAACATTCTTTTAATAATACATGTTTAAAGACAGGTTACACTGGTGGTTACCAAATGTAGACTAATGATGAAACAAATATATAACAAATTTCACTGCAGGGCATGCATCAATCTCACCAATTGACATCACTCTCTCTCTCTCACACATACACACACACAAACTAAAGCAATAAACGGTTCAACATGTGACATTTTAACTTGAGTGATTGACACTTGCCACGTGGTAGAGATGCCCAATGTTATGAAAAGCATAATGTCCATTGTCTTATAGGTTATGAACTGCCTTGGCTCGGTTTTTGGGGGAGCGTTCAAGAGACCAAATACTGCAAAGTTCATTCAACCCCTTTGCCTCGACCTAACAACAATATTGCAGCAGTTTAGCCACACACCAGTAATGCACGTTAAACACCGAACTTTGAAACAGGTGATACTAATAGTGTTACATCTTTAGTTTTTGTTTTGCTGAAAATGCAGTTTCCGTGCTAGTTTTCCTCTCTCTCTCTGGCCAGCGCTGATCCATGCATGAGGGGATGAGCATAAGCAGTCGTGTGCAACAAAGAATTGATAGTTCCCTCGTCTGCAAGCTACCATAACCACAACCACACAACATGTACATGGCACACGCTGACCCGAACACACAGCTACAACACATAACTCCAGAATCGTTGCACATTTGTAAGTTAGAAAGTTGGCCGGGGGAGAGAGCACTGAACAAAAATGTCGGCGGCGGAAAAAATTAACCCTTTGCTGTCCCACGCCATGCGATGTGTGCAACATCAGAGTTAGAATCCATAAAACAACGCTCAATGTGCGCTTTGTGCAAAGTTTGTGATGATATGTTGCATTAAGAGTGTTTACAATGGCCGTATATGCGGTTTTAGGACCAAAGCGGAGTTATATTCGTGCAACATTTCCCCTTTAATTGCTCTGACCAGTTTATCCTTACCAGCTTCACGTTAGCGGTGGATCCCGACAGAAGAGCGGGGACTGTACCAGAATGCATAGGGGAGGAATCGGCTGTCCGAAGAGAATGCCTGACTAAAAATAACACATTTTTGTCTCATATCTTACAACTAGACCCAGCACATTCAAGCTCATATAAAGTACTGACTGTATGAGCTTAAATTTTAAAATTTGATGACGCTACGACTTCAAAAAATTAAATCCGTTTCCCGATACAAACAGGCAAACGCGTGAGATCTCAAAGGGTCCTTCGCCTGCACTGTGGTGGCTTTGACATCCCCTTTAATGAGCTGGAAAGTCTGGCAATAAAAAGTCTACAATGGAGTGTACCTTTAATTTAGTGTTTTCCCTCCAATTCTACCTGACACTGAAAGTGTTGTGCTGAGATTTGAAAACACTTCACTTGTATTCTGTGGAACAACTGCAGTGATGAGTTGAAAACATGTAAAACACTAAGTAAGTTCAAACAAACCTTTACAAATAACACACTGATTACATATAGTAAAGGTGAACAGGAATAGTGTGGATGGAGGACCAGTGGTGTCTTTTCTATCTTGCTTTATTTTGTTTTTGAACACTATTATTGCCTATTGTTCTTTTCTCTCTTCTTTTGTTTGAGTACTATGGTGATTGTGAATAAAAGATAGATGAAGCTTAAATAACAGGGGTAGGACTCGAAAAGTTTCAAAACTTCATCCTACGCCCTTTTCCAACATTGTTTAGTTAATTGAGTTTTATTTAATATGTTATAACTGTTGTATTATTTTGCTGCCTAAATATTTGTATTTTTTATTTATTTTATTATTATTTCTTATTCATTTTGGTTTTAATGTTCGAAATAAAAATCTATCAATCAATCAATGTGATTCATTCATTCAATACACGATCTGAACTGGAGACATATGTTGTCATTCATTATGGATATCTTGACTTAGACAAACACAATTTTAATATTTTTTTAAAATATTTTTAATTTTACTTATTTTTTTGTAGTTGTTTTATATCAATTTAAACTACTACTAATATACAGTTGAAATTTTAATTTGATGCAAAATAATGGGTAAAGAATGAATGAATAATTTATTTCGGCTGATTGCATACACAATACAAACAACACGAAAAGGACATAGGTGAGAAGCCATTGGCTTATAATTAACCTACCCCTACTCACTTCTGAATGAAAGACAAACAAAGGAGACAGTAAACAATACATCTCCTGCTAAGTACTACCAAAAGAAAAGAAAATTTCTCACACACACACACACACACAAAATCTGCACTTAGCGAGAAAACGAGTCAGTAACATACTTTAAATACTTAGTTTAACGAAATGAAGCAATTCATGAAAAGTAACAATAAATAATAATA
>CABFOS010144265.1:0-16135 GCA_900660315.1 Diretmoides pauciradiatus
CTATCAAAGATGACTCCCAGATTTTTAACGGAGGACCGGATGTTAGAGCCCAGAGGACCTAAGGCATCGACAAGAGGGACCGGAGAGGTATTGCCAAAGGTGATTATCTCAGTCTTGCTCTCGTTTAGGTTGAGGAAGTTGGCACTCATCCATGATTTGATATCAGCCAGACAATCTAGGAGCGTCTGTAGTGGGACCTGTCCTTTAGCCTTCAGAGGTAGGTAGACCTGAACGTCGTCGGCGTAACAGTGGAAGGAAATGTTATGTTTGGCCAGGATTTCACCTAAGGGAAGCATGTAAAGTAGGAAGAGGATGGGACCTAATATTGACCCTTGGGGGACCCCGCAGGTGAGGGTGCCACGGAGGAGAGGAAGTCTCCTAGCTGTACAGAGAAACTGCGATCAGTTAGGTAGGACTGGAACCAACTTAAGGCTACGCCTGAGATGCCCACATACTGCTCGAGCCGTGACAGTAAGATCCCGTGATCCACCGTATCGAAGGCTGCTGTCAGGAGGTGGTGTCGAAGGTGGAGGACTGAGCTTGTATACCTTGCAGCCATTCCTTCTCTCATCATCAGCTTGCACAACCTCATAGCCTTCCAGAAAAGAGGAGCCATTTTCAGATTGCCTCTGAACCCCTGTAAGAGTCGAGATACAATATTGCTTTCACATGGTGCTGGATAGGAGCCTTGTTTTTATTAATGTAACTGATGTGAGTTTGAGTAATTGAAATACCAAACAAAAGTACCACATTATAACGAGTAAGACATTAATCATCACCAACTTTTTAAAGAACTGAAATGACAAAAAAAGGTGTCAGTAACGTTAAATGTAAAATAAATTAATAGAAGATATCACCTTATGAATCGTCAAGCCACTGCTTAGTTTGTGCTCTACCACAACTGTTCCCTCCAGGTTGGCTGTGAAGACTTGTTCTAGACGGCTGAACACCAGGGATGAGTCATCGACTAGATGGTTGAATGAGGTAATTCACTGACATTACTGCAGTCCTTGAGCTGAACTACTGCTCCTACTCATCAAAACCTTTCTACAGAACATTAATTTTACCACTGTAGCCTGTATATGCGAGCTGCAGCTATTGCTTTTAAAGGTTTTGGTTGCACATTGTCATCATCTTAAGGGTTCAGTGAATAAGCATAGGTAATCACTTCATTATCTTGAATTCATATCATAGAGGCTGAAGTATTATATAGTCTAGATAGCCCACTAAGGTGGTCATCATATTACTGCACTGCAACTATGATAATGTGATACTTTATTGATTCCCATAAGCAGGTCAGAATAAAGCTGCAGAACAGCCCCCTGGAGCTGGTAAGGATTCAGCGTCTTGCTCAAGGACACTTCAGCAGAGTGGATGGTTGCTGGCTGGAACCCAGGTCCTCCGATTGAAGGACAGTCTCGCTAACCATTAGGTCAAACTGCTGCCCCATTAGTTTGTTTGTTATGCTTTATAGCTTGTACATAATTGAAAAATGGTGTTTTGGTACAACATTATACTCCTTTAATAACTGGAATTATCTAGTCTTTTCATCGTGGGTCTTGGCAGTATCAAATTTGGACATGGAGCTCCACCAAGTGGTCAAAGTAGCTTTCTGTGTAGCACCTTGAGTAAGAGGGGCAAAATGCAGCATCCATTACAGCTTGTATCAGTTACAAAACAAAAGTTGCATAGAAAAAGAACTATAGCACTAGTGCTACTTATATGCTTGCCAGCTGTGAGCATCTTGGAAAGTAAAAATGTTTTCTATGACTAGAGTTCCCCGCTTTTAATAAAGGAAAATAAGGGACACTTTTTGGGAGTTGTGCTTAGGAATTTCATATGGTCTGTGGTATAAAACTTATAATTTGACCTAAAGTGGAAACCACTGGAATTAAGAATCCATATTATTTCTATGATCTATATAATCTTACTCACTCACAGAAATGCCCTTTCAGGGACACAGATACAGCATTATTATGCATGGTAATTGTCCCCATCTTTCTCTATTTCTCATTCAATAGAGTTAGTTTTTGAATACAGCGCAAGAATCTTTGTAATGTAGCAACAGCCAATGTTGAATGACGTACACCTTTTAAATATGTAACAGCAATCACACACACACACACACACACACACACACACACACACACACACACACACACACACACAGAGCGTGTGGCCGGCCAGACTGGGCCGGTTGAGGGCCTGCTGCTATCAGAGGAGGTGGCAGCCATGAAAGGCCTCTATATATAGACAGCATGGCACTGCTTCAGCTGACTAGCTTACTGTTGGGCTGCCTCTTATTAGCATGTTGCTGCTGCTCATGAGTGCCTTAGAAGACAGAGAGGATTGGGATGAAGAGACTTGAGATAGCATTAGTTTCAAGTAGCACAGTGATTTTCAGCTGTTTGGATTGCTATAATATAGTTTACGGTAAAAAAAAAAAGACATACTGAATTATTTGATCACATGGATACAAGATGAAAACGGACTTGTGCAGGCATGTGGTTTGACGTCACTGAAACAAACGCAAATGAATATACGCAATTCTGAATACTCCCTCCCTTCCTCTCACTAGTTGTGAGGAGCTGTCCGTTTTTAAGTAGTTTAAGATGAAAGAAAACGGGAAAAATATGATAGGACTCAAGCACAAAAATAATCTTATGAATGAATGTTTCACTGGGGATCAGTTCTTTCTTCAGTTTTGAAGGTTTAAGTTATTCCTGACTTTCTCTTTCTTACTCTTAACCTTTCCTTATCACGTGTGTCTCCCAGGTTGGGGAGAGCTTCCCAGTGTTCAGCCCAAGTCAGAGCCTGCGTGGGGAGAGCCAGCAACCCCATCGTCAGCCGTGGACAACGGCACCTCAGCCTGGGGCAAGCCCCCAGGGGGCGTAGGAGGATGGGGTGATGGGAACCATGAGCCCTCTGGACCCTATGGCAGGGCCAACGGACCCCCGGGCTCTGCACCTTGCAAGCCAGGTAACACCCACAGATGAGGAGGATATGCAGTGAGGAGGAGTGATGTCAGCAATAGGTTTTCTTCTGGAAATCAACATGATCTGGCAAAGAAATGGTAGTAAAAATCAGTACCATACTACAATCAGGCAATGATCACACTTTGAAAGGCTTTGAAAACATGCCTTCCCCTCCTGGACTAAAAGTAATTTTGCTGCTAACTGCTAAGCTGTTTGTTGCTATGCTACCATAGAAACCTCAGTTAAGCTGCAACAAAGTGCAGTACAGTTTAAGTTGGTTTCAGATGTGCAACTCAGTCATTTTCAACTACCGAATGGTCACAGTTTTGCGGTACGCATTGCACGGGATTTGAAGGCTTAGTTAAGTGTACATTAGCTTTCCCACTTAAACTTGGCAGTGTGATTGTTGCCTCGGGCATTTGGATTTGACTTTGTGTCCAGTACTACTGCACCTCCAACCCATGGTCACAGTCAAAGGACTGATTGATGGTAACACCCAGTATGTGCACAAATCCGCTGGGTTAAGTGAACAAGAATTGGAAGCTTCTTCAAAGCTGTTTCCATTTGTTCCCCTTCTGAAAGCTTCTGCTAGTGCTACTGGGGGTGTTGCTGAGATTAAAGCAATTCCACACCTCAGTTGGTCTTGGTTATTTGTGCTGTTGGTTTGAAATGTTGGAAATAGTGGAGGAAGGTAGAGAAATAATTGAGCATGTCAAATGGCAACAGTGGCACCAAGTGGCCAGGTTGGGAATTACCTGCTGCTCCCCATCTGAAACGCCTTGTATGTTCTCAAGGTGCACGTATCGTACCTCACAGACACTAAAATACTGTAAAGGCTAACCTAACTCATTTTCAACATTGTATTGATCTATAATTTGCTCCCCTCAGGCCCCAAACCTATGCAAGATGGCTGGGGAGGCGGCGGGGAGGAAATGGGCATGTCGACCAACCAATGGGATGCTGAGGATGGGGATATGTGGAACAGCCCCACCTCCCAGGAGAGCAGCTCCTCCTGCAACTCCTGGAGCAATGGACCCAAGAAGGTCCCGAGCAAGGTCAGAGGACAGAGATTTCACTTTGCCTTTTGTCTGGCAATTCCCACCACTAATTTCTGCTGCCATATTTCAGAGATCTTCCGATACTTTATGATCGTGATCCACGGACACTGATTGTTGGTCAAATGGATAAACAAAGTTCTCTGTTGTGTCTGTGTGTGTGTGTGTGTTCAGGGGAAGATGGGCAACAAGCCAGACGAGGCCTGGATCATGAACCGTCTCATCAAACAGCTAACTGACATGGGCTTCCCGGTAAGAGAGGCATAATACCACGCAAAGAAGAGTACAGACTTTAGTTGAGAGAAATGCATTATGAGGAATAGTCTTTTCCTGCTGTTGGACCGTGGTCGGTGAAAACCCTATTTTGTCCATTTGTTACAGAGAGACCCTGCTGAGGAGGCTTTGAAGAGCAACAACATGAACCTGGATCAGGCCATGAGTAAGTCTACCAACGCGTATGTGTGTCTTTGTGTGTTTTTGCAAATACTCATATAATATGAGATGTTTTTACTCAGCGTCACAGCTCCCACCCGCAACTGTGAGCATTTAGTTGAATTCAACAGGGGATGCAAGTGGCACAAGTGATCTCAACCCATACGTGTGTCTATAGAGTATTTATTCCCAGTGAATTTTAACTTTTGCTCATTGCCAAACACCCTCTTTCCAAAAATATATAGCCAAAAAATATAGAGAGGTAAATCCATCTGCAAAAATATTCGGATTTGGTAGCAAAATGTTTTAAGTTTTTGTTATATTTGTGTGTGGACTTGGTGTTAACCCCAGCGTTCTCGTTTCCTTTCTCCTCCCAGGCGCCTTGTTGGAGAAGAAGACGGAGCTGGACAAGCGGGGCATGGGCATGTCTGACTACAGCAACGGCATGAACAAACCTCTGGTGTGTCGGCCCTCCGCCCTCTCCAAAGACCCGTCCGACCGCAGCCCCTTCCTCGAAAAGGTACGACGCAGACCAACTCTTTTGTATTTTAATCTATTTTCTTTTATATTTCTTGTTCAGTTTTGTTATTAAGCTACTAAAGGGAAAACCCCCCACTTATCTCTTTTTGAGTAAATGCTCTACAGGGAAAGGAGGTTATAATACTGATTATACATACAGTAGATTCAGGTCAGAAAAAAATAACCAACCCTCTGTCTCTCTGGTCCAGGATGGTGTTCTATCGGAAGACGCCTCCCCATCACCATTTCTGCCTTCCCCCAGCCTGAAGCTACCCCTGGCCAACAGCAGCCTTCCTGGGCAGGGTCTGGGACAGGGCAACCTGGGGCTGGCCATGCAAAACTTGAACAACAGACAGGTAGCGCACACATGTACACCACGGATGTCACACAACTACACCCATGCGTCAAAGTGCAGTTCAAAACACAACTTTCAGCGTGGACCCAACCGCAGCTTTGAAATGTGCCCCAGAACACACAACACCATTCACCATTCAAGCCTCCTCCGGAAGCGTATGCGTACTCGAACACACTGCAAACATTTTTACCAGGAAGTGAAATTCACAGCTGCCTGTTTTGAATCAGTTTCATTATCAGGTACAACAGATGCACAGGAATTCGTCCTGACAACATCAGTGCAACAGTACACACTGACACAGTTGACAGTCGACTACACTTATCACTCTACAAATACATATCCGTCATTTAACATGTTACGGCTATGTGCATAGAAGTTTGACTCATGAATGCATATGCAGTGAATGAAACAATAGGTACATTTAATTAACTTAACACACACACTTGTGCTCCCCAATCTCCATTGTTCACTTGTGTGCGCGTGTATGACCTTGCCTGGAGTGCCCATTGAAACCAGATAGTTGGGTTCTATCAGATATCCCCCCCTAGAGGCAGCCTTGGCCCAGAAACTCCACAGTATGTCCTTGAAGCCCATACAAAGGCATTGTAAGCAGATCTGCTATAACGAGGACTGAATAAAAGTACCTCTCCAACAGTGCCGCATAGGATCTACAGCTCAATATTAAGCTGCGTTTTACCGGCTGATTGTTCTGAGCCTCGTGAAACACAATAACCACAATTTTTTATCTAACTTGCCGCGCTCGCGGAGAATTCATTATGCGATTTGGTCTGTTTGGCACTCAAGGTTTGGTGCGTCGGTGAAAACACGGCAGACCTTGAGGGTGAAGGCTTTGAAAAATGAGTGCTTTTTTTCTCCATACCCATCGAGTGGACTCATTCATGTATTGAATGCAATCAATTTCACAGTGACTTGAGAGTTGAATGCTCACTGCTTGACCTTACACTTCAGGCATTTGCTTGAGTGGTCAAGATTACACACACACTCTCTCTCTCTCCGGTGCATCACCTTCCACTCCAGTGGCTCGGCTTCTGTTTGTTCGCACACGCAGCAGGCATTGCCACGTGCATGATATGGCTTCTATAATTGGAATAAATGTGGGTGTTTCTCGCTTGCTCATGTGCATTTCTACTGTGTGTGTGTAGATGCCCAGTGGAATGTTTGGCAGTAGCGGAGCAGCACAAGCCCGGGCCATGCAGCAGCAGCAGCAGCAGCAGCAGCCTCCTCAGCCACCAGTGCCACCTCTCAGCTCCTCCCAGCCTAGTCTACGTGCTCAAGTGCCTCAGTTTCTCTCCCCTCAGGTAGACTACCATGCATAGACTCTACAGAATCATACTGAATCTGTAACAGTCATTCGATTTGACCATGGGAGACGAGGCCAGATGTGCAAGACTCAACACCCCAACGCCCAGCAGCTGCTCTTGTGCAGATGTTGTGATTTGTTTATTTTTTTAGTGACTGACGTGACTTCTCATCTCCCCCTCTCTGCCTCCCTTTTCTCTCCTTCCCTTCCAGGTCCAAGCACAGCTCTTGCAGTTTGCAGCAAAAAACATTGGTCTGAACCCTGCACTTTTAACCTCACCAATAAACCCTCAACAAATGACCCTGTTGTACCAACTTCAGCAACTGCAAATGGTGAGTCAGAGCCGGGAGCAGACAGGGCTGGTTGGGGAATCGTCATCTAAACTGGAACTGAAAGGGTTAACCCCAGCACAGACACCTAACATGTTAGACAAAAAATAAACCGTTTTCTTTTCTAATATTGATTGTCAAAATTGAAAAGAGGTGTGTTTCCATTAAATGTTTACATTTGTTTTGTTTACATGCAGAATAAATTGAGCTGTATTTTGTTTTAGTGAGTCGAGAAAGTTTATTTAATGGTTTATGGGGGAAAAGAAAGTGTGTAGGCACCTGAAACTGATCAGGTAGAAAAGTGCTGACCCTTCTCTGTCCTCTCTCTCTCTCTCTCTCTCTCTCGCTCTCTCTCTCTCGCTCTCTCTCGCTCTCTCTCGCTCTCTCGCTCTCTCGCTCTCTCTCTCGCTCTTGCTCTCTCTCTCTCGCTCTTGCTCTTGCTCTCGCTCTCTCTCTCTCTGTGCTTTCAGGCGTACCAGCGTTTACAAATCCAGCAGCAGATGATGCAGGCGCAGCGCAGTGTTTCTGGCCCCATTAGACAACAAGAGCAGCAAGTGAGTCAACACAACACACACACACACACACACACACACAGGAAGTATGAGTATTACAGTGATTCATTTCGTGTAGAGCGTGAATCCCATATGAGCACTGACTCAAAGCACCATGACAGTACTTTAAAAAACAAAACAAGAATTTGACGCTCACATGATGGAATAACAACAACACAGACAACAACACACATTGCCACAGACGTTGCTCAAGCTGATGTTTTTGGCTACACGGCTCCTTTGCATGGGAACCGGGTGACTTGTGGTGTTGGTCATGGGCCAATAAACCTTCTTCTCCTTTCTTGAGAAAGACAGGGAGAGTGTGTGTGTTGCCTCAAGAGGAGCGCCTGTTGAAAGAAAGGATCCATGTTTGATTTGAGATGTTTTTCTTCTCGCCTTTTTTATTCTTTCAATCTCGCCTTTCCTCTCTCCTGAATACTTGCTCTCCCCTTCCCTTCCTTTCCATCCTCCCTCCGTTTCTCTTGTCCACTTTATTTCTCATCAATCGTTTCACACCTTCACCTCCACTTCATTTTTCTCATTCTCATTATTTATCTCCTTCTCTCCTCCACCTTTTTGGTTCTGTCTTTTCACCCTTTCACCTTCTCCCCTCACTCCATCTATCTCTCCTCTTGCTGTTCTGGCTCTCTTTTTCCACTCCACTTCTCCTTCCTTCCACATTTTTCCTCTTTCCCTCCATTTCTGTCCTCCCTCCTTAATCCCCCCATCCTCCCAATAGTAAATCCAAGTGACGACTTCTCTCTTCTCCCCCAGGTTGCACGTACAATCACCAACATGCAGCAGCAGATCCAGCAGCACCAGCGTCAGCTGTACCAGGCGCTGCTGATGAAGCAGCAGCCGCCTCCCACTCACTCCTCCTCTTCCTCCTCGACTGGCCTGCATCCCCCTGGAGGCCCCGGCAAATCAGCCCTGGACCCCTTCGCAGGCCCCCACCAGGCCCCGGGCCTTGCTGACACACTGCACACCAAAGAGCCGCCATCTTCGCCCAACGCCTACAGCACCTACCCTCTCTGTGAGTTTGGGATGGTGGTGCAGGATTTACTGAGGCCGTCGCTTTTGATCAAACTCCACGATAAAAATAGTTCCTGCAGGAAATCTGATATTTAGTTTGATGAAGTCAAGCTTTTGTACTGCTTAGGGACTTGAAACCCTTTTCACACATTTCAAAAACACAATAAAAGTGGCAGCCCTGACATTCATATATGGGCACACATACAGAAGTGTACCACTAATGCACAGAATCCAAGGTACATTCAATCCATTGCTATTCTCTATTGAGTCAAACATATGCAAATTCACACACACATTCCCAACTTCTGACAACATATTTAATGCGACGCCCTCTGTGTTTTATTCTTTTCTTTCCTTGGTTGAAATTGTAATTTTATTGTTTATTTTTCCAAGTTGACATGGTAGAGATGCTTTAAAAGACTCTTCTGTTGTGTGTGTGTTACAGCTGGACTAAATCCAAACATGAATGTAAACTGCATGGAGGTCGGGGGCCTGTCGCTGAAGGAGCCCCCCCAGCCCCAGTCCCGCCTGTCCCAGTGGACACACCCCAACTCCATGGACAACCTCTCCGGCAACTCCACACACATGGAGAACAACCTCAATAAGCACGGTGAGGTGGAATACAAACACACACACACTGAAATAAATGAACACTAGCTTAACATAAACATTTGCACAATAGCTGGTTACGTCCACACATGCATTCATACGTGAATTATTTCAATCACCTTCCCAGACACATTGAACTCCTCAGGATTGCTCAACTGACACCAGCTCTTGCACTGCAACACTTCACATGCAACCTTGTCATATTTCACACATTGTGTAAGTTCAGACAGAGAAGCTCTCAACCACAAACACTCTACACATCCATATGTTGCGTGTAAAGTAAAAACACCTACAGCGTCAGCAAACCTGTGATCACTCTGCCTGATCGGAACCAGTGATGAGTGTAGTTAACTGCAGTCTCAAAAAAGGTCTTCAGTTATCACGGTGTCAATATTCAGCTTCTGACAAGGGACACATGTTAGATAATGATGTCAGGAATTCTTAGTAAAAACTGATTTTATGATAAGAGAAACTAAAGGCAGGTCAAGGAGAGTAAGATGTACATTAGCCCCTTTACCTCAGTATACTTAAAAGTCTAATCCAGTTGGACTTAATCTCCTGTTTTTCCTCTTTGTATATGTCAGGTGCCATATCTGCTGCCTCTACCCTGGGCCCCCCTGGGAAGCCCCCCCAGCTGGAGGACTCGTATAGCCCCTACAATCTGATGTCAAGCTCCGAGTCCCCCACCAGCCCCCTGGTGCCCCCAGACAGCTGGGGCCAGGGCAAGAGCCCCAGCGAAAAGATCTCCAACGGGACCAACATCAACTGGCCCCCAGGTGAGGACAGGACGGATGGACTTACGGAAGTGTTTCTCCTGTAGTAGTGCTGCTTTTCAGTAGTTTCTCTATCCCAGTTTTGGTTCTAGTTCAGGTTACAGTGCTAAAACAAATTACTTTCTTTCTTTCCCCCCTTTCTCTAGCAGTGGTGGCAATATATGAATGAATGTAGAGGAAACAATGGTTGGCTTCAACATTTGAACTTTTTCTAATTGTTGCTCAGGTCATGATCTTGATCTTGTTCCTTGATTTTTGTAGAGTTCTGCCCAGGTGTGCCGTGGAAGGGCCTTCAGAACATCGACCCTGAAAATGACCCCAACATGACCCCTGGCAGTGTCCCCAGCGGGCCCACCATCAACACCAACATCCACGATGTCAACCGATACCTGCTGCGGGACAGGAGCGGAGGTACGGACAGAGGCAGTGCTGGGGTACAGGGGGGGTGAAGGGCCACAAATCAGAACTCGTTGACATGATGTTTCTGTCAGTCTGTCCTTCTCTGGCAGAGGTAGCTCAGGTACCCAGAGTCTTTCCCCCATGTGATGGACCTGCTGAACCTTCCCTCCCCCAAATGGGAACCCTGACGGGCTCCTGCAGTCACCCAAACATGTTCCTTCATCCTCCTTAGACATAAATTGTGTGTTTTTGTTCCTTCCATTTCAGAATCTAAAGTGTTAAAAAAAGTTTGTGAATGGGAGAGAGAATGAGGTGCTAATTGCTCATAAACATTCTCCCTCATGCAACGTGATGACCAGGATAAGGGATTCCACATAAAACCAGAACACCTCGTTTAGCAGAGCTGCTTGAAAGAACTTTGAGAGAAGAAATTACAGCCTGTTACAGTTCAGAGCTTACAAAACTTGTGATTGTGGTATTTTCTCTAAACATTGTGCAGCCTCGTGTGCACATCTTTCCTCATGCAACTACTATCTAACGCAACTATTTGTGTCCCATTTCTCAATTTTTTTTTGCATTGATTGAATAAAAGCAAAAACATGTAAACAATTAGGGTAGATTACCTGTTTTGTTTTTTACCAGTATTGTAAAGTTTGTCGCATGACATCCTGTTGACCTTTATACCTTTATATTAACTGTGAAAGTGACTTGATCATTGTGTGTTCTAGCTAGCCAGCATATCAGTCATCTACATACCAATGACCCACTTTAGTCTACCGATGTGTGTGTAACCACACGTCCTCTCCTCTTCTGTAGCGAGTGTGTGTGTTACTCTGTCTCAACTCTCCTCATCTTTCTCCCTTCTCCTTATAAAAGGTAAACTGTCGGACATGAAGTCCACCTGGTCCCCGGGGCCCATCTCCCACAGCCAGGCCTCTCTGTCCCATGAGCTGTGGAAGGTCCCCCAGGGGCCTCGCAGCACCACGGCCCCCTCCCGCCCCCCACCGGGCCTCACCCACACCAAGCTCGCCTCCACCTGGGGGGGCAACTCGCTGGGCCTGGCCCAAGGCTGGAGCAGCTCCTACTCCTCTGGTAGGTTGCATAGTCTCTGGTGTCTGCATGGATTATAGACTATAGATGAAGTTTCCCTAAATATCCTAAGATTAAATTCAACTTAAGTCGATTCCTTTACGAAGGAACAAAAATTGTTACTGCATGTGAGATGGCCTTGGGAAACCAGCCCGTAAGATTGTGTTATTGAAAAAATCTCAATCTCACCTTTGAAGCAAAACACCGATGTGATTGAGGAAGGATAGGTGTGGTTCAGTCACTATGCAAAGATCACCACGGTTCTTCTATCAGGGCTGCGTGAACACACCCTGCTGATCTGAAGCACTGTTGTCAAACTGACATCTTGAGGTTTACCGGCTCTGCTACAATTCTCAGCAGTTTCTATGTGACCTTGCTTTGACACGGCACATCTAACACTTATGAAAGTCAAGATTTACTTCAGCCTTGTAAACAGACTGCAGTTTGCAGTGGTTCCTTTTCTCAGTTTCTCTTCTAAATTAGGCAGTGATGTTTTATTTATTTGGGTTTTGAAAAAAAAGGAACGCTGGATAATGAACAATAGTTAATATGTGATTGTCTCTCACAGAGGGCACCACGTGGAGCACAGACAGCTCCAACAGGACCAGCAGCTGGCTGGTGCTGAGGAATCTCACCCCACAGGTGGGTACAACCAGCACAACCAGCCTCTAGTGCTCTACCGGCCACCAGAAATCTTTCCTCCTGGTGGCCATCAAACTCTTCAACTCCTCTACCTCCCACTGAGAGTTGCAGTGTAGACTGCAGTGGCCTGAGGTGCTGAGGTGGCTCTAGCCTCCTCTTCAGTTCTATTCCTAGCCCCGCCCCCTTTCTCTGGACCGTTTACACCACACAACTTTACACATAGTATCTAGTTTAGTCTTAGTTAATTGTGATTAGTTTATTGCTTATGTTTATTGTTAGTTTATTAGTTTACATTGTTTACCTCAGATATTGTTTTGCGCTTTACTACTTGAGACTTTTTACTCCATACACTTTACATGTCTTATTTAGGTTTGTTTAGTTTGTTTCAGTTGATTTCCTTGCTCATTTTTACCTCATGTTACCTCTTTACCTCTTCCTACCTGCAACTATAGCATAATACTTTCCCCACATAGGGGGGAAAGTACCATTTTATCTTATCTAGAGGTTGCAGCACTCTAAGAGGAAGTGCACGTGCAGCACTCCAAGAGGAAGTGCTCTGGGGAACCCTGCACTGTGCAGGGTTACCCAGAGCACTTCATCTTGGAGTGCAGCAGTCTTCATCTGCCCTCTGGTTAATGTAGTTTCTCAAAAAAATGGCTTCATCTGATGGGTGAGAGGCAAAAATGAACCAATTAATCTGAGGCTTTTGGTTTATGTCTCAAAAAGTAAAGCACAGGAACAAGAAAACCATTTTCCCAGGTACCACCTATAGAGCAGATGATCTGATTTTGAAGCACCTTACTGCATAAAGTTGCATATTAATGAGGAATACTAAGAAAGCACCCATGTAGGTTGACAAAGGAATGTTTGCTAATTAATTGGCTCATTAACTAGTTATGTTTGATATGTCATGGTGAATATGGCAGGACACCTAATAAAATAATAAAACACCTCAAAGCAAAGAGAACTGAATTTAATAACAAACTAAATGGCAACAAAACACAACAAGGAGGAAGATGATAGGAAAACAAATGAGTGATGAGGGAAATAAACATCAGATTGGTAACTGCCACCTGTGTTGTATTCCAGATCGATGGTTCGACTCTGCGGACTCTGTGCATGCAGCACGGCCCCCTGATCACATTCCACCTCAACCTGACCCAGGGCAACGCTGTGGTGCGCTACAGCTCCAAGGACGAGGCCGCCAAGGCCCAGAAATCCCTGCACATGTAAGCCTCAACATAGAGTCTGTTACAGTTAGTCTGTTAGTCACAGCCGGCTTAGAAAAGGGCCTGAGTAAGGGTTTCCACACCGTTCCGCTTTTTCAACCTGCCACCGCCTTTGTTACATCAAAGACAAAAGGGAAGCAGTGGCAGGACGGACAGAAACTACATATTTGGTAAAAATCGTGTTCCTTGCTTCTCGTGGAGCAAAGTTCAACTTTTTAGACAAGTGCATGTTATTTTTGGGAGCCAGTCGATCACAGGGAAGAAGAGGAGGGGTTCCATGCTACGTAGGCAGAGTCAGTGTAGCAGCACATTGGCTGCTTCAATTAAGTGAGAGTTGCACATGAGTACAGTTTGCTGAAAGTGGCAACCACAGCAGCTGGTTGTAATGGAAATAGCTTGCAAGATGTGTGACCCGATTTTCATAATTGGCACAAAATGCGGTTGAGGGTCCTTTTTCTACAAAAAAAAGCGTAATGGTGTGATCAAGCCCTGACAAAACAGTAGCTGGCTTTAAAAGGAGGTTTCTCAGGTAAAACGCAGCGAGATGAGATGAGACATTTCAAGTCTTTCGATTGGAAGATCAAAGCATGTCAGTGTTAAACGGTGTCCTCCCTCCCCTTTAAGGTGTGTGCTTGGGAACACCACCATCCTGGCGGAGTTTGCCGGTGAGGAGGAGGTGAACCGCTTCTTTGCACAAGGCCAGTCGCTAGGGGCGACCACCACTAGTTGGCAGGCCAACCCAGGAACCAATCAAAATCGGATGGGTGGGGCGACACAGTCCCACCCGATTGGCCAGTGGAGCAGCGGTGGTGGAGGATCCAAGGCCAGCGGGGGCGACCTGCTGTGGGGGGGCGTGCCCCAGTACTCCAGTCTTTGGGGACCCCCAAGCGGCGAGGACGCCCGCGTGATCGGGAGCCCCACTTCCATCAACACCCTGCTGCCTGGAGATCTGCTGAGTGGGGAGTCCATGTAGGACGATGCCACTATACACTAACCAACCACCCACCAGGTTTCATGAGCCATTGGTGGAGGGAAAAGAGGAAAAGAAATAAATAATAAAAAAAATTCAATATGAACAGGAGCAAAACCCAAGCAAATCATGTGGCGATAATCAGTATCAATTTTAACTGTTTAGAACTGTGAATGGTGAAGCAGAAGGCTGAGGTCCCCACCACACAAGACTGTAGACTCCAGTTCTTCTGCTTCACCTTGTCCTTTTTTTCATGTTTGGTTTACCTTTTCTGAAAAAAGAAAGAGGATTTTCTTTTAGTATTCTTGAAACGCGTCGTAGAAAAACGAATGAAACTGACACGAGACAACACAAAGAAACCTTTTAAGTGTTTTTAGTTTTTTCCATCAATATACCTGACATTCTGTGTGAAGTGTTTTTAGGAGAAGCAATCAAAGCTGCCATCTGAAACGTTCCTTTTCCCTCCAAAAAAGAAACTAAACATCCTCCCAAAATAAGACTTAAAAAAAACGACCATTCCCAGCATGTCCATGGCCAATGATGTGGTTCAAAGACCTTTACTAGTTACGTTCACATTAGTTTCTCAGCACTAATATTAGCCTTAAGTGCTCTCTGGCCCAGGTCCTTCCCAAGCCGCCTTTTTTAGTTGGTTTTGTAACTGAAGAAATAGCTGAATACTTGCACAGTTCCACCTCTGAGCCAGCAAGTGGTACCAGGACACGATTGGTGACCGACCTTGTCACTGGGCAGTAAGAAGGCCTGGCCACGGTGGCTGGCCCTACCAATCATATGCTTAACTCTTAATTTGTCTTCTCAAAGGGATTGACACAGCTGGTTTTTGCATTCTCTTTTTTGTTTGTTTTTGTAGGCCTAGATCCAAGCGCATTTTTAATATCTATCGCAACATATAAGCTGAGAGAAGATTATTTGTCGACCTAGCTGAGTGTCCTCTATTTGTGTACATGAGTATATATGTCTGGTGGCACCTAATCATCGACGTCTGCGAGTCCAGATGCTTCTGCTCAGAAGAACGTCTCCAACTTACAAAAAAAACAAGTCGCCTACAGGTGCTTCGTCCGTTCCGTCTTGAAGCCCAGCAGTCTGTACGATCAGCCAGTTTCTGGAGAAAACTATTTCAATTTCACAATTTCACCTTGATGTGACAGTTACATTGTGCAATATACTCAACAGACTCCTCTTCCGTCCATACTCAAAGGCCACCGGAGCTGGTTTCGTCTTTTGTTTTTTTCTATAATTTGTTTTGGTTGTCGATTGCAGCAAAAGGACTTTGGAACTACAAACACCTTACCCCCTTTTCAAACCTTGGATTCCCACCAGGCCTCCCAGTCCCCCTGAAACTGTTGGGCAAACTCTGTAAAGAGGAAGAAGCAGCTGTTGAACTGTGCATTTAGAAACTGTACTAAAAGACTGAAACTACTAGTGCAACTGGGTACACAACAATGCACGTTTCCTCTCTGCGCGCCACAGCCACACCCAACAGAGACTGAATCCACAGCGGGATCGGACGGTTCTGGGTATCTGGCACAATACCAAATAAGAGGGGTTTCTCCTAATGCAGTAGATCTACGAGTGTTCCTTGCATTTGGTACTGTACAAACAGAAGAGACTAAAACTTTTATAAATTCAAAGGGTTTTATCATAGCACTTATGAAGAGTAAATCGCTTCAACTGCAATCCAATGAATCAAAAAAAAGGAGCAGCAAAAACATCGAAAACAAAAAAAGACAAACTCCTGCTCTCTTATGTACTGTATCTATTCCTTGGAAATGTGTCTGGCATTGTTCCTCTGGCAGCAGGATGAAGGGAAACTAAATGAAACTGAAATGTACTATTG
>CABFOS010144267.1:5300-17060 GCA_900660315.1 Diretmoides pauciradiatus
TCCAACATTTCAAAGACTTTCAGAGACTGCTTTTTTTGTCTTCGGTCTCACAATTACACAGCAGCAACAACAACAGCAACACAACAACAGACATGTACAAGATCGTCCCTTAAACAATGTGCAGAGAATGAAGAACATACAACTAAGATAACACTTATCAGGTATGTTACTGTTTACTAGAGGTATTTGTGTAAAGGATGGATGGATTATTGGCATCCTTGTATTTTATGCAGAATATCTAAATCATTGGAAATTATTCTTCATGCATTCATCTGTTTTATCAACATTATGGATCCTCCATATTTAACTGTAGGTACAGTAGGGTGTTCGTTTCTTTGAAGGCTTCATTTCATTGTCTCGTCATCCTATTTGAATTAACAAAGAGCTCTGATTTGGTGTCATTGGTCCACTGAACATTTAGGTTTGGTGGGTCTTGGTCTTGGCAAAGATCAATTGGGCTTCCTTGTGTTTCCCTTTCAGCAGTGTGTCTTCCATGGCCTCTGACTGTAAAGCCCTTCTTGGTTCAGTGTCTGGCTTATGGTACGGGCTGAAACCATTAGACCTCTCAATCTCAGCCTCGACATCTGTTTTTTCAACGGCTCGCACCAACCTTCAACCACATCTGGGATCAGTTCTAAAGGGTGCCAATAATCATGGCAATTCTTAATGTTTGATCATGTGCTGTTATAAATCGATAGATGAATGTGTGAAGTTGTTTCCATTTCCAAGAAGTTATTGTACATTATCTGCCTAAAATGCAATGGTGCCAATAATCACCTGCGTGGTTTGATGTCTGCCTGTGTCTACAGAGTCCCAGAAGTACTGCACAGTCCACTGTACAGGCTACATGCGCAGCTGGCCCACCAGTCAACTGGGAGCAGATGGGGAGGTCGACACAGACAAAGACAGCACCCACTTCAGCTGCCTGGTGGCGATGGGGCGTGTCCACTCCCACACAGCCCCCCAGGTTAACGGAGAGGTCCGGGTTAAACCCACAGAGTTCATCACACGCTATGCCATGGATGGCAAATTCACCTTTGTTGATCAAAGGTAGTCCTCTTGGGATTCAAGATGGAGGGGGGGCAGGGCATAGTTTGTGGTCATTATCAAAATGAGTATATTCCCTGCTTTAGTAGTCAAGGTCAGTATTGATCATGTCTCCCTGATCCTTTTCAGAGAGCAGGTTAAATTGTTACATAGTACAGGGAAGATCCAAGATACACAAAGTGAAACTGAGTCATCAAAGTCACTTTTTCTCATTTTGTTTATCTAGACATTTCAAATATCTTCCTTTTTGCTTGCATCACCCTTGCGTTGGTGTCACCTTGCCCAGGGATGAGATCTCTTGAATTGCAAATTCAAAGCATATAAAATAATAGGGATGCACGATAGTGAAATTTTGGCTGATAAGCGATTATTTCATCATTGCTGTTTTTCCACCAATGTGTCTACGTGGTTTTCACATAATTAATGTGTCATCATATCGGCGTGATATATCGGGAATAATGTTGATATCCGTCCGATAACTATAATACATTTTTAACTAATTATGGGCCGATACCGATATGATGACCGATATATCGTGCATCCCTATAAAATAACCATTTCTAGTAAAATGCTACATTTTCGTATAGTCCTTTAACATAAACCCTCTCCTCTGTTCCACAGAGCAACAACCGTTCTCGGGTATCTACCGCAGGAATTGCTTGGCACTTCATGCTATGAGTACTTCCATCAAGACGACTTACCCCATTTAGCTGATAGACATCGAAAAGGTAAGTTCCATTACTCAGTCTTTTTTTTTATTCTAATATTTTATGAGCCATCATTATTGTTTTTTCCAGCGTCTTCCCGGACATTATGTGTTTAACCATGCAAACCAATGAAGATCACATTCTTATTTACAATTGTGGTATTGCAAAATGTTTCTCGATGAGATAAGTAATTGGGAATAATAATAATAATGAACAGAAAGAGGCGTAGTCGGTTGTAAATTACAGAAAGAAACAAATACAGTACCATAACAGCAATTGGAACATTACAACAAGGTAAAACCATACAGGCGTACCAACATATTAGATATCCTACAACGCAGCATGAAAGACCAAAACACACACATATTTTGCCAGCAGTCTAGATAGAATGATGAATTGCTGATAAATAATCACGGTGCTGGAGATTCCTGTCTTAATTGGAAAGGACATCCCACCATCTTCTGAAAGACAAGTTAAGAGCTACAGGAAGAGACAAACCTGTATGTGCTGGCAGTTTACATGTCGGTGACATCACTGACCCCGATTTGAAAAACTTTTTGATGTTGCTCTGTATTCTTAGTTTTGCCTCAGAAAATGATGGTTTCCCAATTTTTGTTTCCTCTGGTCCCCTCCTTACGGTGGCCCTGGGAGCTCAATGCACTGCAATTTAAGAAAATACACGCAAATAGACAAAACACAAGCAAAATAAGAAAACATCTTCATCATTTTGACAACACATGCACAGCATTTAGGAAACGCGCTGCAAATTCAGATAACAGAAGACATTACAGAAACGTGCTGCAATTACGCAGAACGACAACGGAAGTGTTTCCAGAGGACACTTAAAAGTGATGAACACGTCTGGACAGTGGACACGCTTGTTGTTGCCACGGTTTGTGACTCATGACCGCTCATGATGTTATTGAAGTCGGCTATCGTATCAAGTAAATTTCCCTGTATGTGCAAATGTACTCGGTTAATAAATTCGATTCTGATAGCCGACTTCAATAATGTCATGAGCCATAGTATACAAGCGGTCATGAGTCACAAAGCGTGGCAACAGCAAGCGTGTCCAGACGTGTTCATCCCTTTTAAGTGTCCTCAGGAAACACTTCCGTTTCTGTAATGTATTGTGTTGTCTGAATTTGCTGCGCATTTTCTAAATATTGCGCACGTGTTGTCAAATTGATGAAGATGTTTTCTTAATTTGCTTGTGTGTTGTCTAATTGCATGTGTTTTCTTGAGTTGCAGTGTGCTGAGCTCTCAGGGCCACCATACCTCCTGACTGTTTTTGTGCCTTAAGCTGGTGACAGTGATGACTTGACTATAATCATTAGCCACATATAATACTGTTCAATCCTCTAACTTGGACTCTCCCCTTTTCTTCACAGTGCTGCGAAGTAAAGAGAAAATAGAGACAAACTGCTATAAGTTCAAAACGAAATATGGCTCTTTTGTCCCTCTACAAAGTCAGTGGTTTAGTTTTGTAAATCCCTGGACCAAAGAAGTAGAATACATAGTATCAACTAATACAGTCATATCGTGAGTATACGCTTCATGAGTCATTCCCTGATCTCTACGAGGCCTCTTGCATGACATGAATTAGATCTTTGTACTCAAGCTAACCCTAATACTAATGCTGTGAGATGAACATGTATTAATCAGCTCATCACAATCTGTTTTCCCGTCCCATGACAAGGCATGACCACAGTCGAACAAGCCAGTCAGGAAACAAGTCTGAGCGGCCAAGCAATTCCAAGACTTCTGAGGGTCAGTTGAAGTGGAATATGAAAAATGCTATGCAAGATGTCATCTGTTCATTAATACACAGGACAAGATGTTATTATCCCTTGTGCCGTAATCCAGGGCAAACACTCGTAGAAGCCCAATTCAGATATAGTACGTATGATACAACCATCACCAAATGACACCACAGCAAACATCAGGCCACACCGTCATAAATCTGTGTCATTTGTCAGATGGCACCATTCATTAGTTACCTACCCTAGCCAACTGTGGTATATCTATAGTTCAAATGTTATATCCCCCTCCCCAAGCACTTTGGGTGTATAGAAAAGCACTATATAAATGCAATGAATTATTATTATTATCATTATTATAATAGTGTGCTAGAAAATAGTTTGTCTGTTCCAGTAGTTCCTGACTTGTTTTTCTTTTAGAAGATGGCAAGAAGTCCCTTCCAATTATCCCAGGAATCTCCAGCACCCCTGGTACCATGATTTATGCTGGAAGCATAGGGACCCAGATTGCCAACGAGCTGTTGGATTACAACAGGTTTGGCATAGTGACAATAGAGCATGTCCTTCTTTCTGTTTGTGTTGGTGTTATTGCAGTAATGGAGAAGAGCAGTAGAAGAACTGGAGCATGTCCTGTTGTTCATCTACATTTAACAACAGCGGACTCTATCTACTAGTTCAGGGTTCCCACTCATCATGGAAAACCTGGAAAATTTACTAAAATGACCAAATATCCTGGAAAAAAATCTGTTGTCCTGGACATTTTTAATTGCTCCAGTGTTCGGTAAAATCAATTATCGAATGCTTGTCTATTTAACTTCCATGTTCTCTGACATGACGATGTCATGTTTGACAGCGGCGCCTCCTCGTCACATTCACTATATACGTTCACTGTGTGTAGCAATACGTTGCTCACTTTTGCACTTATTTTCGTTCTCCGCTTCTTCTGGCGGAAGAAGCGTGTGTCAATACTAGGCCCACCGGTAAATTATGACTGTTTGTGAGCTGTGCTGTCCTGGATTGTCAAGAAAAGTCCTGGAAATGTCCTGAAAAGTCCTGGGAAATTATTTCTCAAAAAGCGTGGGAACCCTGCTACTTGTTCAATTGTATTACTATTTATTGGTTTTTTTTTCTGTGCTTACTTGTTTTATAGGGTAGGGTGTATTGTTAAGCACAACTAGGTCAAAGTTGCAACATATTTCCATTAGGCATTATAGTCTCCTCTATAGTGCCTGTGGATGGGAACAATGTTTGGTCTGTGTTCCTGCTTCAGGATGAACTCATCACCCTCCAGTGGCAACGGCAGCCCGTTCAGTCTACTACAGGATAAGTCTCCACAAACTCACAATCAAGCCAGCAGCAGTGTAAGTCCTGTTAGTTTATGCATATATCTGTGCGCACATCTTTCTCTGTCATTCATTTATTCCTCTTTTGGTCTCTAGGTGCCAAATGGAGAGACAACAGATGTGGAGATGCCAGGAAAGTCCAGCTCCGAAGATGAGCCCCAGGGAGCCCCGTTCTCAGCAGGAGAAACACTCATGGGTACTTTAAAATGAGCCTCTGTAGGACATGGTTGCCATGGAACATGAAATATCTTACCTTCCTGTAATTGTGAATGTGACTCTATTATCTAGACCAGGGGTTTTCAAAGTCTGAGACTGTGGGCCTCCCCTCAGACAAAGCTTGGAAAAAGGTGCCCCCCTCACAATTAGTTTACTTGCTTAGTTTCGCTCAATTCCTGATGCCTATAGGATCATGATTGTTATTTGATCCCATAGACACTCAACAATAGACCCAAGATGGCCTCGTATTGCTGTTTGACATAACTTCAGACTACACCAAATACATAAAAAAAGGTCCTAAGGCATTTATTGTTTTCTGACTCTGGGAAAGGGAGAAAAACAGTAAAATTCCCCCAAACGACTGAATCTCTGAACCATCTCTTTAACCAAATCACACATTTAGGCTGTTCTACCTGATCTCCTTTTGATAACTAATGTAATAACAAATGTAATATTTTTCACTTCCATTCACTGAGCGTCCACTGAAACTGTTTGGAGCCCCCCTGGGGAGGCCCGCCTCACACTTTGAAAACCTCTGATCTAGATATAAAGATGTTAGCGTATGTGTGTAGTGTATGTAATTCTCACCCTTCGATCACCTGTATCTTTCTGCATTCCTTCTTTTTCTCAGTGGAGAATTCCCAGCTGGATTTGGACAGCGTGGTGGGACCTGGGCTCAGTACTCTTAGCAACGACGAGGCAGCCATGGCGGTGATCATGAGCCTCCTGGAGACGGACACAAACCTGGGCGAGGCTGTGGACTTTGAGGAGATGCACTGGTCTTTATAGAACTTTGTCTTGAGCGTTTACTCAAAGATGCAGCATTCTTTTTAAAGAAACTTTTTTTTTAATTTTGTTTTTTTTATTTATTAGTTAACTTTTTCATATTAGCTGTGTAATCTTCAGGTGGCTGCTCTAACTAACTGGTAGCGGGGATCCATGACAATAAGGGACACTTGCTATGACACTTCCAGTAGGAGGATGTGCCTTTAAAGCCTTACGGTGGTCTGCCTGTCCTGGAAAGTGGGTCCCTCACCGCTTTACTCACATCTACTGTCATCCTCTCGTTCTCTGAAGAGGCCTCAGAGGGCTGCACCTGAATGTTTGCAGCCTTTGCTTGCTCCAGTGATGACTTGCCCCTGTCAAACATTCAAACCAATGAACACTAATGACTGTACAATGGCTTGGGGATTCCTGATTATATGTCCTTCCTCTACACTTGAACAAAGGATGGGATTGACAATGCAAAAAACATCGCACTGAATCCATGTTTTTTTTTAAAGGTTGTAATTTGACTATAGGAATATTTAATGCGAGGAAGACAGCAAGACAGGAGACTTGACAACCTGGCCTGTCTCTGTGACCCCTCAGGATCAAGACCGTTGGCTGCCAGTACAACACAACAGACCACACCTCCTTAACCTCTAACTTTGAGTCACCCAGTGCTGTGCTGCTCAGAGATTTTGTCTAACTTCTGTCAGTATCTGAACATTTTCCATAGAAACAGTCCAACAAACACCCCTCTGGTGGTCGTTGGACTACACACTTACTATATGTGACGATTTGGTACAGTATGGGTCCAAACACCATGTCAGTCTTAAAGGGATAGCTCTAAATATTTTCATTTTTCACTTGCACACTTCCATAGAGATTTTGTACAGTAGCAAGTCAACCCCCAACATTAGCTTTTATATTTATAATATACTTTAAATTAGTTTTTAAAAATGAAACTAAGACAGTAGTGTTAATGACAGATCTATAGCGCAGCCAATTCTGGTTGTAGACCATTCATGACTTCCTGTGGATGTATAAGCACTAAAAAGTCTAAATAGGCCATGGTTCTCAGCCGGAAAAGGGCGGAGTGCTCACTCCGGGTCGGGGAGGAGGTCCTGCCTCAAGGGGAGGAGTTCAAGTATCTCGGGATCTTGTTCACGAGTGAGGGTAGGATGGAGCGTGAGATCGACAGGCGGATCGGGGCGGCGTCTGCAGTGATGCGGTCGCTCAACCGGTCCGTCGTGGTGAAGAGAGAGCGGAGCCAGAAGGCGAAGCTCTCGATTTACCTGTCGATCTACGTTCCAACCCTCACCTATGGTCATGAGCTTTGGGTAGTGACCGAAAGAACGAGATCGCGAATACAAGCGATCGCAGGGTGGCCGGGCTCAGCCTTAGAGATAGGGTGAGGAGCTCGGACATCCGGGAGGGACTCAGAGTAGAACCGCTGCTCCTCCACATCGAGAGGAGCCAGCTGAGGTGGTTCGGGCATCTGGTTAGGATGCCTCCCGGACGCCTCCCTGGGGAGGTATTTCGGGCATGTCCAACCGGGAGGAGACCTTGGGGTTGACCCAGGACACGCTGGAGGGACTACATCTCTCGGCTGGCCTGGGAACGCCTCGGGATTCCCCCGGAAGAGCTGGTGGAAGTGGTGGGGGAGAGGGCTTCCTGGGCTTCCCTGCTGAAGATGCTGCCCCCGCGACCCGGAACTGGATAAAGCGGAAGACGACGAACGAACGAACGAAGTTTGGTATTGATGCCTGAACAGTGAAACAAATTCATATATATATATATATAGTTTTAGGTTGATCTCTGAATCTGAAAACAGTAGAGCAGATTACTCAGGAAGTAACAGAAACAGAACCGCCCATTGTTAGCTTTCAGTTATGCAGTTCTTACCAATTGTAGCAGCATTTTGTCCAATTTAAACTTTTCCATAATGTGGTATGTGGTGTGATGAGACTGGTATTGTTGGAGTAAATTGTTCATCTATGTTTATACATGTGTTTTTGCAGCTGTATAATTATCTCGCTGGTAAACCATAGCGTTAGTTTTCATTTGTTGTCAGACATGTTTTTTCCATGTACTATTATGCACTGACTGCATAAGTCTGCACTGTCTTTCAAATGGTTCATGCGCTTGTCAGAAGTGCACTGGATTGTCATGCATAACTTAAGGGATGCAGAGCTAACATTCCAGAAATTCTAAACTTTAAGATATGTTCCTCTTTCTCTCAATGTTTTTGTCACTCCCGTACAGCATGACTGAAGAAACTTGCTCCAGAGGCTATGTAGTAACGGACATACTGCCAGCTCCCTGCATGCTGCAGGGAATTATGACATGAAGCAAGTGGTCATTGAGCTATGTGGGTTTCATAGCCAGTTACCTCATTTAGAGTTATGTTTTACCCATGATTACAATTGCACAGCTTAGATTTTACAACCTAAAAATGAATAGCCATTAAATGTTGACTTGTGACTTGTTAGTTTGCATGCCCTGACGTGGAACCTGGGGACTCTGCTGCAGAGACATGTAGAGACATGTAGACTATCAATGATAGGGTTGCTGATACACTGATGAGAATCATGTGACAGCCAGAGGAATTACCAAAGTTGTAAAATGTCAAAACATTGGCATACAGTGAGCTTCAAAAAGTTGGGCAATGGCAGAGTTGTGTTTGTGGATCAATATTCTATGCCTTGCTGATGCCAAATAAAACAGTGTTTGTACACGTAGCTTCAATTTGAGGGTATATTCTGTACAAGAGGTTCAAAAATGTACTTTTGTACACTGTACTTTTGCTGTTTCGAGGTGCGAAAAGTTGTCAAATTTCTGAATTCTCAAGGTCTCCAACCTATAATGGAGGCACGTTCATCAAATCGGATGTTATTTACCTGATTCATTTAGAGTGTTGTCCAGTGCAGAATTCTCAGAGACACAGTACAATGCCAAACAGTGACTGTGATATTGGCTAAAAATTAGGTCTTTGTCAGTGCATGTTAACATACAAAAATATTTAATTGTCAAATGTTTTGCCATCATAAAACATGGCTGCTAACTGTAATAGCAAATTGAACCTGCCTGTACTTCATGCTCATCATTTGACATCCAACCCAATAATGACCCAAAGCCAAAACATTAGAGGTTGTGTTACTGTGCCCAAATATGAATGGAGCTCACTGTATAGCTTGTATACCATCATACTGGTATCTTGCACCACTACCTATAGTCGCCTCTTGAGGTCGGTTAAGCATTTTCCAAGAATGAAGAACACTACCTTTTGTCTCAACTTATGCTTGAATAATGAGGACCTACTGGATGGAGGAGACAAACTCACAAGGACCCAATTGCCTGTGTCTGAAGTGCCTTTGGACATTTCTGCACAGACAAACATGCACTATCTGTGCTTCGGGAGAAAGCCACCCCACCTCTCACCTGGGCTATCAACATTTTTTTGATTGAATGGGGGATATTTCTGTAATTATTAAATGTATCATCGGATCAACCTGAGGTTTTAAGTGGTGCCACATGGGGTACGTGAGTTAATTGGAGGCCTGTCCAGGGATGAAATGGACAAAGGAGCCTTAAATAGAGGCTTCAGTGCTCTCTACCTAAGCAAATAAGTAGAGCCATGGAATCGTGTCAGACACAGGTGTCATTTTAAAGTCCATTTTTGTTTTTGTTGCATTTCCTTCTTGCATCACTGCACTGTACCTGTGAATTCCCCAGAACTGTGAGACTGCTAAACATTGCTCACCCTGTTTATTATTTTGTGGTGGCTTTC
This sequence comes from Diretmoides pauciradiatus, assembly GCA_900660315.1. Lineage (NCBI taxonomy): Eukaryota > Metazoa > Chordata > Actinopteri > Trachichthyiformes > Diretmidae > Diretmoides > Diretmoides pauciradiatus. Next base: position 14,929 of record CABFOS010144267.1, read on the forward strand.
AGTGATTACAAATTGCTGAGAGTCACAGTCTTCCCAGTTTGAAATAGGAGACTAGCCAGAGTAGATTTTGTAAGCTATAGAAGATTTTGTTTTGTTTTCATGCCCAGCTTTGTTATTACATTGCATGCAGCTTTTGTATCCTTTAGTGTCTGTTAACTCTTCCACTTTTTTTGGATCGTTGGACTTGAGTTGTTTGTTTGCCTTCTGAGACAGACTGGTGTTTGTGTGTGAATGCAGCTCATATTGGGCAGCTGGGAGCTTGTTTTTGATGTTGTCTACAGCCTCCATTGTACCATTTTCTTCCACTTTCAAAATTAATCCTTTGTTCTTTGGGGTCAAGATGAAGCACTTATTTGACCATGGTATTATTGCTGCTACTATCCACAATTCTCTGTCCAGGCTGTCATTTAAGAACGGTTCTCAATAAACATTAGTTAACTGAACTCTCAATGGGATTTTTGGGCATATTTGCAAACGTTAACACAAGCATAGTTATATGAATCAGAAATACAGTATGGCCTATAGGAAGAACATTGTGAGGACAGCTGAACGCTCAAGCTGAACTTAAAACGTCGATACAACTCGACTGCAGAATTCAGTATGCTCAAGCTGAACTTCGTTTTTACGTAGGTCGTCTGACTTTCTATCCTTTCCCCTTTTTCAATCCTTAGAAGCAGTAGCCTGCTGTTTGTGCAATTACATTTGCACTCAACTGCACTGACTTACACCCCTGTTGTTCTCTGTGAGGAGATTAGGTTTGACTAATTTGTCAAATGTGATAAGGCATTGGTAAGTATAGTTACGAACGCATAGTGTAAGCTGGGATTTGTTGTGTATATAAGGTCAGTGGGGAGCACAGAGTTGTTATTGCTTGCAGGATGGGACAAGCTGCCACTCTGCCTTGTAGGAGAGATGAATCCTATGTCACAGAACTTTACGAATGGTATAGGTAAGATTTTATTTTCAAATTTAATCAGAAGAGCTATTATCTTAGTGATGCCATGCCAAATGAAAGTTAGAAATCTGGTGAATTCAAAAGGTGAACTAACTAGTGGGAGATATATTCTCCTTTAGACTTGGAATTGTAAATGACCCATTTAATAAGTTGAGCCTTGAAAAGTCGATCTGAGAACAGGCCGAAAAATGAGCTATCTATGGATACAAATTATTTTTAAAGGAGGCAGCTCACAATGTCATTATTTTATTTGACACAGGATATACTGTAGGCTTTGAGATCAGGATACTGTAGGTTTTATTCTGTTTCCACTGCATACTATTACCTAAACTATTATTTAATTTACCCCAAATTATTTACTGTCTGAGTAGTAGTTTCAAAATGATGTGTTAAGTCCTATTTTATACCCATGATTAAATACCACTGATAAGCTTAATGTTGTTGTGCTGCAGTAAAGTGCATAGTGATTATTTGGCCTAATTATCTGGGCACTCTTGTACCAGGGCATTAACCTTCCAGACATGTAATCTCTACATGTCAGGGAAAGGTTGACCTCAATTCTCTTCAGGTTAAGGGAGTTTTTCTTCACCTGCTACAAACTTGACCCTTCATCAGGGATGGACTGGGAATGAAAAATGGCCCTGGACTTTTGACTCAGACTGGCTAATCTGTGTTACCGCTTCAGCTGCAAAACCTTGACTAACAACAGTTGAATGAGTTACGAAGGTAACTAAGGCTCTATGAATTCTGGATGACCGCCAGAGACGGTATGTAATACCTGGATATGCATTGCGCACATGCACAGGAGGTCAAGATATAATAGGAACAAAGTCACACGCATGGCCTGGGTGACGTAAGCAACCTGATAAAGGGGCTTGGCACCCAGCAGTCATCTCCTACGGAATCTTCTCGTCAAGACCCCGAGTGACAATGAGCTCTGCCGGTCATCCAGAATTCATAGAACCTTAGTTACCTTTGTAACTCTCGTTCTATTTAATTCTTCCTGACCGCCAAAGACGGTGTGTAATACCTGGATGACCCATACCAAAAAAGGTCATGAGGAATCTGCACTCACCGTGCCTCAGTTGCAGAGTGAAGGAGCAGACAGGACCACTGCCGCCACAGGATGAGGGGCGGCCACGTTAACTCTGTAGAAGCGGGCAAAGGTAGAAGAAGA
>CABFOS010144268.1:6106-20042 GCA_900660315.1 Diretmoides pauciradiatus
ATCCAATTTGTATCCAGGAGGGGGCACTGTCACCCTCAAAAAAGGATGAAACAAATTGTATTTGAGCTGCCAAATAGTACATTTTAAAACTGGGTAATTGAAGGCCCCCTAATCCAGTGGTTCTCAGCTGGTCTGGGCTGAGACCAGCTGAGCATTTTCAGCATTTTCCCATGGTCATTAAGTCGCGACCCACTTTTATAAAATTCAAACCAAGCAAATTTATTTCTCAAAAATGGTCTAGTAAACACATATACACAATGACATCATGACCTTTTTAACATAAAATAAACAAATATTTTCCTCCCTGCAGCAAGCACATTACTCTGCAATAACAAACTGATCCTGACTAATAAACTGATGAGTATGAACATCACAACTGCTGCTGATCCTGGTGAAAATGAATAAAATGAACATCATAACTGCATAACTGTGTCTACACACATAATATGATCATCTCTCTGAGTAGATCTACTAAACAGACTGTTTTCACTTAACAGGTATTTGGGGAAGAGAATGAGATAGTTGGGGATGTGCTTTACTCCTGATAAGACTTTCAAAGTCTGGGGTGATGGTAGAGCGACTCTCAGATCATCCTCAGTGTCCAACCTGTTCCTCTGCTTTGACTTAGGCTGGACCAAAGTTATTAAAAAAATATCCAGTAAGCTTGACAACTTTCTGTGACCGAGGCGCACGTCTATGATTGTCTATGAATGAACTAAAAGCTTTTGTCAGAATTGTATATGCTCCTTCCTTGAAGGAAATCTCAGCTACCAGCTCAGAGCTGGTAACCAGCTTGACCAGTTTGAGTTTTATCAGCTGGTAGGCCAGCTACTGTACCAGCTCCTAGGAAATCATGAGATTTCCTTGAAGATTCGAATACAGAGAGGAAAGGCGTGAGCGACTGTTGGCTGATAAATGATCATACAGTATAAACCCGTTTTCTACAACCTAAAAGGGTCAAAACTGATTTGGCTGTGTTTTTTGACTACTCACTCCGCGACCCATTCAGAACGAGTCCACGGCCCACTTTTGAGTCGCAACCCACCGAAGAAACACTGCCCTAATCTATAATCCCACGTTAATTTTTTCCATAGATACCCTGGGCACCTTACAATTCCATATAAACTCTCTAGCATGTTTGTTGAGGGTTTAAAAAAAGTTTGAGGTAGTGAAATGTGCAAGGACTGGAAAAGATACTGCAACCTCGGTAGTATACCAATATTCATTATCACACGGTTAACTCTGCCAATTAGAGTAATGAGCAAACTCATCCACCCATAGATCATCTTCAATTCTACTGAGCAATGGGAGGTAATTTAGTTTGTACACTTCTTTAAGGTCATTATCTAGTTATTCCAAGATGTCTTATACCATTCAGAAGCCACTTAAATGGGCTTGTTTGACTCAGTGTAATAATTTAACTTTTCCCCCAGTTCACTTTATATCCTGAAATGACCCCATAGATGTTTTGTAGTCTGTAGAGTCTGTGAGGGAGTTACCAGGGTCTGTTAATTACAAAGATTACATCATCTGCCAGGAAATTAATTTTATGATTTGTCCAATCTACTTTGAAACCCTTTATCTCAGGATCCTGTCTAATTGCTTCGGCTAGGGGCTCAGTAGCCAAGACAACGAGTCCCGGAGACAAAGGGCAGCCCTGTCGACTCACTCTGCTCAAGGGAAACGCTGTCGAGATCTGTCCGTTAGTGGTCATTTTGACCCGGGGTTCATGATAAAGGGTTTTTACCCAATTAATAAACTGGCTAAACCCAAACTTGGCCAAGACTTCAAATAAATATGGCCACTCCAGCCTATCGAAGGCCTTTTCAGCATCTAAAGCTACTAAAGCTACCTAAAGCTAGATACTAGGCTCAAGTCTTAGTTAGATGGATAATATTAAAGAGCCTACATAAATTGTTAGCTGACGAATGTTTCAGGATAAAGCCACTCTGGTCTGGATTTATTAATTGTGGCAAATATTGGCCAAGCCTGTGTTTATAGTCTGAATTTAATAATGAAATAGGCTGAAATGAAGAGCACTTTAATGGGTCTATATTTTTTTTATGAATCAGTGATTATGGCATTTTAGATGCTAAATTAACTACATCCATGATGAGGGGGACAGAATTGGTCAAATATTAACAAATTGAGCGCCAATTCCATTATATAACCTATTGTATTCCATTTCTGTTTCAGACACTACATGTTGGCAGCAACGTGCAGCAGTCCGGGGATGATAACAGAGACGGGTGGCGACGGTGGAGCAGCAGGCGCAACGAGCGGCGTTTCTATTCCACCGCTGAAGCCGATCCTTAGGAAGACGTGGGTGCTGGGCCTGAGTGTGTTCTACGTCTTCTGCGTCTCCATCACAGTGTTCCCTGCAATCTCCTCGGGCATCCAGTCTGTCAACAAGGACACTGGCAGCCCCTGGACCACCACCTACTTTGTGCCCCTCATCAGTTTCTTCCTGTACAACGTGTCAGACTTCTGCGGGAGACAGGTCACAGCCTGGCTGCAGGTCCCCGGCCCTACTAGCCGAGTGCTGCCTGCGCTGGTGCTGTGTCGTACCATCCTGGTCCCTCTTGTCGTGTTCTGTAACTACCAGCCGAGGGACCACCTCCACACCGTGCTGTTCAACAATGACCTGTACCCCGTGGTCTTCAACTGTCTGCTGGGTCTGTCTAACGGCTACCTCGGCACTCTACCCATGATCTACGGGCCCAAGGTGGTGCCTAGGGAGCTGGCGGAGGCCACAGGAGTGGTCATGTCCTTCTTCCTCACTCTGGGTCTGGCTGTGGGCTCAGCCTTATCGGTGCTTATTGTACACTGTATCTGAACTGCCTGTCCAGGACAGTATGAGACTTGAGCAAACTCCATGCACTTGAATTTCTACTTGAGGGTTATGTCTAATGGTACAGTTGAACTACACAGCAGACAAAGTGGCTGGAGAATAGTCAATCTCTGCTGATTGATACTGGAACAGCAAAGCACCATAATAGAGTGCACCAGAAAAGTCTGTCTGTCACGTGGGGAAAGGTGCAAATAAACATTTAAGTTCTATGCCTTCATACCTCACATGTATTAATGGCCTGAAGGCTGTCGACCAGGACTCATGTCCAGAAAGCCAGGAGGTAATTAAGTGATTTAAGCCACCTCAGGAGGTACAGAATAGGGTGGACTCCATTCCCCAAAGTATTTTATACACAATCTCACATACTGTACATCCCAAAATTCTAAACATTGGAGTTTTTGGGTATGTAATTTGTCATTATCCAGAGGATGCAGAATGTGGTAAAGCTCAATGAAATTTTGCAGATTGAATGTAAACACTGGGTGTCATTGGGTGATAGTCGGGAAAACATGGTTTTGGTAAGATTGGGTGAGGTAACTAATGGGTTTATCAAATTCTGTTTTTGGAAATTGGCTGAGTACATTGTTTGATGCATTAAGCTGGATAAACTGAACATTTCCAACCAAAACTCCCATTTGTCATCTTTTCAAACCAGTTGCATGCCATCACTAGTGCAGTATCCTCATACTTGAGTAAAGTGATGTTGTGATGTTTTTCTTACAAGTGTTGTGTAGCAGATGTAGCGTAATTTCACATCCACCTAATGAGTTCTTAAGACTGTAGCCCCATCAGCTCAGGCGGAGCTAAATTCAGTGGCTTCCAGTCTGCACAAATGTTATTGGAATAATACAAAGTGCCAGTAGGTGTATGACAAATTAATTTAAAGTAGAGTAATAAGTAAATTGACTGAGTGAAGTAACAAACAAAACAGGAAAAGGTCATTAGTTGGACCACTTTCTTTAATTCAGTTAAAATTTCTACAGATCACCTGACTTGACCTGAATTGGCTGAGGATGTGAAGCAGACAGTGATTGAACCAAAGATGCTTTCAATATGTTACAAAAACAGATTAACAAACTGAGAGTGCAAAAACAGGAGGCGAGTAGAGAGGTACACACACACACACTTGAATGCATCTTTACGGCCACATCAGCTCCTTCAACACACATACAGAATTTAAGTCAACATTTTCTACAAAATATAAATTTGCTCTAGGATCCCACAGGCTGTTAAAAGTAATACCAGGCATTTTGAACACAATGACTAAATTTCCTGTTAGCCATCAGGGAGCAAATGTAGCTGGGGTCTAGAGATTCATCAGACAGCAGCCGCCTCGTGGTGTCCGCTTTGTACAACGTGTGAAATCGACAGTGATCCTACATACACCACACCCAGGAAAGAAATATAAATCAGTAAAACCCAATTCAGGAAAATCTGCAAAGCCGTACAGTGAAGCTCTGACACCTGCTCAGAGTGAAGCAGTAACTAGAAGACAGACAGGTTGAGCCTTAAGCCACTATACATTTAATAAACACCCCCCCACGTCAAAGTCCAGTCCCTTTCCACCATGTTGCCAGTCAAAATATGCATCAAATTAATTTATCCATAAATTGCAGTCATTTAAGTCTTTAATTTTTGTTTAAAAGGAAACAGGACAAATTTATTAAAACTGGGAAGCAGCACTACAGTATTTAATCTTTAATTCCCTAAAAAGGTCAGACTGTGATGGTCTTCTTCCTCTATACCCACACGTGACGTTTGCAGTGAGCCACAGCCTGAAAGACAAAACCAATTGATTACACGGGGCTCAAACATGTTCTAGTACAGGCAACTCCATACTAAGCTATATGATGGCTAACGAGTTAAAAATTAGGACTCTGTTATGTTGGACACAATTTCTCACTGAGGTCATACTTGAAAACACACAAATTAACCACATGCATCTGCCCAAAAACAGATATACTCAAGATCCCCAGACTGGAGAGTGTCATTACTCACATTGCACCGGGTTGCCGTCGCCATGTTCTTGCACCAGAACGCAGGCCCCCAGCTGCACTGCTCTGTTCCCAGCAGCCTGCTCCCCGCTTCAGGGCAAGCTCCCACTTTCTGTTACACACACACAGTCAGTTACTAAACAGAGGATAGATCACAAGGTAGGATTGTAGTGCAACCCAGATAACTCAGAGTTCAACTGGATTCTTCAAAATGTTATCAAATACACAGATTAGCCACAACAGGAATTGCATTACTGCATATTGTTGCATACACTTGAATAAATGGGTAATAAATCCTGAAACTTAAACTTCCTGATAGTAAAGAGAAAGAATCTTTTTCACTCACCATGCACACAAAGTCTGGGTCCAGCATCTGGAGCAGCAACTGAACAAGCATTGGCTCATACTGTTCAACCAGCTGGTCACACTGTTGACACAGGACACAGTCATACTGCGGCCAATTCAAGGCGGTCACATGAGGATATTTTAAAATATAGATTCAAATACAGACATCTCACCTCAGTCTGCATGGAGTCCGGCAGGAAGCTGCATACTTTCCTCACTGCATCCTCAATCTCAGCTTCAGTGGCGTTCTGCTCCAGGATACCGTCAATGTAGCTGACTGCTGTCTTGCACACGGCGCAGAAGCCACCAGCCTTAAAGCGTGCTTGGTCCATTACAGCTGGATAGAGTTAGAATAGACTTCATTGTCCACACATGGAAATTTGGCATTACAAAAGGTGATTTTAAAAACAAAACAAAACAGAATTTAAACACAAGACCAAGACACTGGGAAGACATAAGAGCCCTCACACCAGTCTGCTTTTTCAAACTGGCAGTGTTTTTTTTAATGTAAGCAGATGAAAAGCTGCTACATGGCAGAGGGAAAGTGGATGATTTAGATAGGCGCTGTAGCTGGCATCTTTAACAGTGGAATGCTTTCTAAAGTTAAGTAAAGTTTGCATTTTGGGAGTGCACACTACGTGGGACTGCTTTATTGTAAGTAATCAGTGAACCAGATTCCTGGTTTCATTTACGACAAGGATGGGGGAGAAAAGCAGCAGACAAGTTGGTAGAAGTAGCAAATTCCCAGACTCATAAAGAGTCAACACTGGCTGTGTTATTGGGAATTTCTGGCAATGAACTGTACCAAAGTACTGTTTGCTGATCATGTCAGCTATTGCAGCTTGTTGTTATATGTACAGAATTGTGAACACACACTAATAGCTTCCGGTAAATATTTAGAAAAAACAAACATAAATCATGTCATGTGAAAATTGTAATTTGAATGTCTACAATTGATGAGACTTCTTCAATCATTTGTGGCTCTGAACATTCTATTGCGGCAAGTGATCACATCAATTGATGGATGGATGATGGATGAAAATGATAATCCAAAATTTGCTGAGCCTTCTGCATAGTCTGAACCACATATCTCAGACATTTAGTTTTCCAGTAAATTCACTGGATATATTCACTTGTCATAGCAAGTTGAAATGTTAAGTCATACTTTGTATTGTTTCGACTCCCTCCAAAATCTTAACATTGCGTCATAACGTGTTGTGAAAACAGTGAATGAGCTTACGGATATATGCACGGCTAGCATCCTTGCAGAGTCCCAATACACTGCAGATAGTCTTGGGGTCAGCCTGCTGCACAAGCAGCTGAATGATGGCTTGTCCGTAGGCCTCAATCAGATCCCGGCATTGGGCAGTCAGAGAAGAGGGCAGCACTGTGCATACCTTCTCCACAGCGTGGATCACCTCCTCCTGAGACAAGAGACAGGGTCCGTTTAACATCAGCAATGAGACCGCCAACTTTGACTTACATATATATCCCCACATGGACAGGGGCAATTTGTTGTTAAATTTGAACACCATGTCAGATGCCTCTAGCAGCACACATCCTACCTCTGTTGTCTGATCCTCCAACATATCCTCCACTTCTTTCATCACAAACTCACAGATGGCACACTGGGGGGAATCACGGACACGCACCATAGGCTAGAACAGACAAAAAGGCAATGTCACATGCATGTACATACTGCATCACAAGCCTTTTCTTCAGTCAAAAACAAGCAGTGATGAAATGTCAGAAATCAAAACATGTCCACCATGCCTGGCACCCATGGCTTACCTTGGCAGGGACAGATTCCACCTTGGTGGCAGGGAACATCTTGAGAGCAGGTACAGTCTTGGCAACAGGCACAGTCTTTGCAGGCTGCAGCTCCAGCATGGGAGAGGACTTCTTCTCAGCAGTGCAGAAGCCAGCCCGGGCACAGAGATCCTTGGGTTCCTGAAGAAAGAATAAATTAGACACACTGATTTGGCTGCCCAAGCCAAGGCCTACCAAACATGCCACCTCACATGCGGTTAGGATAAACTATGGATCTAACTTAAAGACCATTTAACAGCATTACCATCCATGCAACAACTAGCAATTTCATTATGCTCTTTAAAAAAAGGACAGTTACCAAAAAGGCTCCTGTAGCAGACAGAGCAACCATACTGGCAAAACAAGTTTGCTTCTGTACCAAACAAGAGCAGACCCCCCTGCCAGTAAAGTGTCCATGCATTTCCCAGCTGTACATACTAAAAACCGCATCAACATATCAAGAGTAAGTTAAACCTGAAAGCTTATCTGATGTGAAACGGGATAGAAAATACAATGTGAACGCATTCCATAGTCTTTCAACAGGCACTCAGTGTAAAGAACGTACTCTCCAAACAAGCTCAGCGGTCAGATTAGGTTCAGTAGTCACTTTCAGAACTGGACAAACATTTCCATGCAGTTCTACAGAGTCAGGTGAGTAGCGCTAGTAGTGGACAGCACAGAAAGCAAGAGCTAAGGGTGAGCGTCTAGAGGTTGAACACAGAGAGACCTACCTGTTCCTGGGGACCAGCATACAAAACCCAGAGCAGGGGAAATAGAGTAAGAAGACAGATGAATTCAGGGGGGAAAAAATAAATAAAACAGGAAAAAAGCAAAAACGAGTGATTAAAAAGATGTGAATGAATTGAAATCTGCAGGCAAGGCTGTAAGACTGGGTATGGGCTTAACAATGTCACAACATACAGATTACAGGCCCATTAGTTCCAGCGATCAGTTCATTAGGCATTTAGAAAATACTGACCATTTATTTTCAATTTAGCTTAAGTACCCAATGGTGAAAAGGGCTTTCCTGAACTTTCATTAAGAGTGAAGCAAAAGGAGCTTGAGGGCCAGAAGACTCACCATAGACATGAGTTGCTGAACAACCAGGGGAGCATACTGGCTGACGTACTGCTTGCACTGCAATGAAGGAAAGCACAGTCAATATACAACTACTAATTGTGAGGACGAAAAGCCTTAGAAAAAGTGATGCGAGAAAAAAATGAAAAATACAAAAAAGATCAGCCAGTGTTCTCACCATGTCAGCCAGGGACGGTCCCAGCAGGTCACACTGCTTCTCAATCTCCTCAATGAGAGAGTTGACAAACGAAGTGTTTGCCTTGGCCTCCGCTTGAGCATCAGTCAGGAACTTGATGCAGTCCTGGCACACATCACCACTTTCCTACAGGCAACAACATACAATTCAGGAGACAGGAGGACAGCACCCGTTGGACTATTGGACAGCACCCATCTATGCACTATTTTGGTGGGGGTGGTGGGGGCACACATGGCTACTTGTCCATGTGGGTGGAAAAGGGAATTAACAGTATACCTGCTTTGGAGCCTCTTGCTTGGGGATTTCCTGGGGGTAGAGGAGCTGGGGCACATTGAGGAGGAAGGGGGATATTTGCTGAGAAAGGTCCATCTGAGGGATCTCATTGGACTGGAGCTGCTCCTGGGCATGGGCCAGGGCTGCCTGCTGAGAGCTACACAGTCCCATGGCTCCACACACCACGCTGGGATCCTCCTGAAATGAAAGTCATTGAGTCACTTCAAGAACAGACAAACAAAAATAAGACCCTGCCATGCAGTAACAGGTCGATTTGGGACATGTGCCTTGCTGTAATCTACAGGGCTAGCAAGTACGTCAATGACTAGACGAACAAAACAGATTGTTTATATTGTCAGTTTGGAAAGGAGTTCTCTGTGCAAGAGAGTTACCAAAACAGTACGATTACAGAATAGAAGAATGGGGGAAAGAAGCTGATGTTTGAGCACATGTCTCACGGGGATGGGGGGGGGTGACAAATTTTAAATCGCCACTCTGCCTCCAAAATTGATATTGTCTGTACTTAGAGGCATTTTTAATTTTAATTTCTTTATTCCAGGCAGAAGAAACATTGCCGCTTACAATCCTACAGATGGCACAATGCACTAGATAGGAATGCAAATGCTATTCAGAAACAGCAAACACTTGCGAGATTCATGCTGCACCTCAACAATTTAAACTGCATGTCTGAAATAACTTTGGCTTTCATAATTTCCGAGGTAAAAATGAGTTAGACATGAGCAATGCTGTCTGCAAACTATGCCACAGAAAAGTAAAGTATTGTGGTAATACGACAAACATACGGGCCCAAAGCCAAACCTGTTGCAAGCAGCAAACAACAAACGCTGGATAGATAGAGTACATGTCGCTGGATACAAAGTCTAAACATGCATCACAGAATCAATTTCTCATTTTATATGCAAAGACCTTCGTCCTTCTAGTGGGGTTGAAAATACAGGTTTTCGTAACGTGCTTTACAGTTTAGAGCCTAGGTACACAATACCATCAAGAAGTTTCTTTTCTGAGACAGCCCTGCCCAAGATCTATAACGAGGTCAAGGCAGAAGTTAGGGAATCATTGAGTAACGCTGAACGAGTTGCTCTGACGTGCGATGTGTGGACATCGCGGGCCACTGAGTCATATGTCACAGGAACAGCCCATCACATAACTGACGAATGGCGTATGTCCTCCAAACTAGGGCTTTGAACGACAGTCACACCAGGGAAAACATGTAACTGAAATTGATATAGGTTTCTATCAAAACCACTATTACAAACAAACATTTTCCGTAGTGAAGCTAGCTTCCTGTCCATACTACTTGCGTATTATTTTTTATTTATTTTCTCTATTGGCTGCCCTGCCAACAGTTCGTGTTAAAATAAAACTTGGAAAGCTCCAAGTGAATTTGATTATGTGTTGTATTTGAAAGTATGATTCAACTGTTTTCCATAGTACAGTGTACTAAAAAAATAACCCCAAAATAAAAATCCCAAGAAATTGTACTATCGAATCTCAATACTTACAGAATAGCAATACAAATCGAATCGGCACCTAAGTATTGTATCGGGAGGTCCCTGCCGATTCCCGTCCCTAATGTCTCACAGGCATGATTTCATTTGGTTATTAGTTTTCTTATTTTCAGACAAATTAGTTGTTGCATTAGTTGTTACCTGTTGAAAATAAGAAAACTAATAACTATATATATGAAGACAAAATGAACCTTTTCAATCTATGATTTAATTTGTCCCTAAATGAGCATAAAGGAAACTCATCTCCTTGTAGTACCTTATACCTACGTACAGTAGTCGACATTTCACTTCATTGGATCTTAAAGAACTATCACTAAGCAGTTCTCAGAGCTGCAGTAGCAGGTGAGAGTTGAAACAAAGGCAGCGACACAGCAGATCTTGTCAGTCACGGGAGTTAGCAGCATCACACAATGGCTACTCTGTTCCCATTTAGACCGTTACTCACTTCCCCATCAATATCCCTTATTCAGCTCTCTGCACTTCCCCGGAGAGACTTCTGTTTTCTGTCTCTGTGACTCAAAGGGGCAGATGGTGCTTTACTCTTAGATTAAGAGGAAAGATCAACTGACAGGCAATCCAAACTTCAAGAAGCTTTTGGGAGAAAATCAAATCTTTAGCTCATTTGATGTCATCTAAAAATTGTTTTGCACGCACACATGAGGTTAATGTGTGACGTCACTCAGGAGGAATGATATTTCAGCTAATGCTTTTGACCTTTTCCACAGGTTTGCGTTAAGACTTTGAGCCACGTTGACAGTGCTCACCAGTTCTCCAGTGATGATTCCAATGAGGATGGGGTAGTAGCTGTCCACCATCTCCTTGCATTCTGCAGTCAAGCCCTGATCAGGGATTAGTTGGCAAGCCTTCTCCAGGTACCCAAGGATTTCAGACTGCAAACACAAAGACAACAAATAAATAATAAAAAATGGCTATACATTTACATTTTCCAAAGGTTCGACTGACCGGTCTGGCTTGACAAGACTGGAGCAGCCATCTCAGTGGCTCTATTAGAGATTAAATTTAAAAAAAAGACTTAACAGGATAAACACAGGCACATCTTTTCATCTCACCTCAGTAGCATTGTCCTTCAACAGCTGTTGGACCACAATCAACACCTCCTTACACAGGTCACATGGCACAGATTTCTGAAAGAGGAAAAGGTGTTTTAAAAAGTTAAATTTACTACATATTTTAAATCTAAAACCCAAACAACCTATAGTTGGCCCTTATCTAATCTAAAGTTAAATGCAGGAAAAAACAAAAGGGTGCAGAGGCTGCCCTTTTCAAATTAAGTAAGAGAAAAATATAACTATGGCATGACATTGCTTTCATCATGGAGGTAGTTCAACCAGAGCCTCACCATCTGGGGCTTGTTCCATACGCTCTGTTGGCAGTGAGTCATGGCTCCGCAGAGGGACGCTGTCTTAACATTCTGGCACCAGTAGGGGGGGCCACGAGCACACTGCTCAAGGCCCAGCAGAGGCGTTGCCGCAGCTGCAAGTTAAAGAACAGGTGACTCATGCATCTTTATACAGAGATCAGATGGTACACACGTTACTCAATAGTAGTGTCTGCATGAATTATTTCTGCATGTACATGAAAGCATATAAGTGAGAATTCATCCCCCCCTTTCAATATTGACCTTCCACCCTCTACAGCGGCTCTCGACTAAATGATAATACAATATAAGCACCCTTTGCTCAGATAATGTTGGCCTACCAGATAGTAGACAAACAGTAGTTCCATCCCACCTTCCTTCAAAAAGACAAAACTGATCAAGATAACTTGACTGAGGAAGGAGTTAAGTCTTGGAATTCCCCAAAGTAGCAGCAGTAGGAGCACACTATTATCAAGAAGTTACTTTCAACCAGTCTGCACTACTTGTGTAAGGGTGAAAAATCGACATGGGAAAGACGACAAACGTGTACAAATACCCTGACTAACTGTTTTATAAGAGGATTTAGTTTGTTTTTCCTTTTATTGCAGTTACCTCACATTGTCAAGCGGCTTTAGCATACACCAGTAAAACCGAAATCTGGGCACAGTCCCCTAACCTGTCTGTACCAGTCAGAAACAAACTGACCAATTGGGAGTGGACCAAAATGGACGTCATTATTCAGTACACAGTAGCGAAAGAGAAGTGGGTAATGCTGGTCAGCCATATTCTAGAAAGGCAATTATTCACATTTCTCAATTTCCCTCATTTTGACAGCAAAGTGGAAAGCACCCAACAGTGTAATTTTAGGTTGTACAATCAGCTGAGTGTATTAATAGCTATAAGATTGATCATAAACAAGCTAGTCAGACTGGAATTCCAGGTCAGTAAGGAATGAGGCCAAGAGAATTTAAAATCTATCAGTTCTATGCATCAGTTTCATCTAGGCTCAAGATAAAAACTCTTAACACTAATCAATATGCAGGAGTTGCCCAAGTCCAGACCTCAGTCTGTGGGCTCGGGTGATAACAGACTAGAAAGAAAAGATAGAACAGCCTACACTGACAAGAAACGCAGTCACTCTGGGTGTAAACTGAATGGGAGGGGCTTTTCGGTGGTCTCTGCAACATACAGTACATACAGTACAGTGCATTCCCACCCTGTGGGTCCCATGAACGGTGAAACAAAACAAGCTGTTCTCAAGCAGGCATTCTGTACCCATGACAAGTCGAAACACAACGCTCAGTTAAAAAAACAAAAGCAAATGTTTGGCAACTGACTTAAGCACTGCAGTAAGAAGTTTAGTCTAGTCAGGGCAAACTTAACTGCACATGTTGCATTTTTCTATTGCTTTTGTCCAATCGCCCACAATCTGACAACTAGGTCTAGTTAAAACTAAAGGCTTCTGTTCGACTTTAGCCTCGAGTCATTTTCTGTGACCATCAAGCTTTAGATACTGATGTTCAACAATAGCAAGCAGATTGTGTAAGAGCTTCACAGGTTTTTAGGTGTGGTGAGGATTCATCATTTCGCTTCTGCATAAATGAGAATGTGAGGGTTCAACGATCACTATGTAAAATCTTTAAACCAGGAAGTCAGAACGAAGATAAGTGATGAAGCCACACACAAGTAGGAATTTTAGGAATGAATACTGCCAATCACAACCACTGCTTGTGTTGTGATAAGTAAATGATTGATATTTGAGAACCCTGTTTGAAATGCCCAAAAGCCAAGCGAACAATAACCTAAGTTATAGCCTACTTTCTGTTATAGTCACGCAGTAATACTGTAAGTTATCAGTTCATTTCAGTGACCCAGTTTTGTCAGGAGATAAGACACTTTTGTAAGCAACCCTAGTTCTGCTCAGATAGCACTAGGTAACCCAGTCTAGGGCTATCAGGCACCTAACACGGTTCAATGGGAGTTTGCCCTAGTCTTCTTTGAGGTTGTGAAGCAGATGTGTCGGTTAGGTTAAATTTGTTGGAAGGCCCGTTTCTGTCTAAACGTGCCATTTTTGGCTTGTATTCTGCCTCCGCTCCCCGGGTTCTAAAAGTACTACTGTCTACTGTCACAAACGTGCACAAAGTCTAGTGACACTTTGTCAAAAGCTGAAATGAAACATGCTGGCCATAGACAAAAGTCAGGTTCCTTGTGAAACCAAAACTGCCACAGGGAAGCGCAGCAGCACATTTGCGGATGTGGGCTAAACTTAACAGATTTAACATAATTCAGACATGCTGCCGAGTATTATTAAAAAAATAAACGTATTTTCTAATAGCTAAGCAACATTATAATCGTGAACAAGGCTGGAAAGTGAGGGTACACCCAGTGCAAGTAGGCTGCAGAGGGTTTGTAGCCACCTCAACATCCAGGCTACTTAGGGAGATGGGAGTGCGAGGGAAGGCCCACCAGCAGGCAGTCAAAGAC